>JAPMOB010230541.1:0-16093 GCA_029875015.1 Lepomis gibbosus
AGGAGAAGTGCTCCCTGACACAGGTTTTGACAGATTTGTGAACAATATTTGAGAGAAATAGGCCTTTTGTGCGCATAGAGAAAGTGTTAGATGGGGCAAAAACAAAAGTGTTGTGTTTATAATTTTCAGGGTAGTTAATGTGTTGTGTAAACAGTTTCCAAATATTACCCAGAGTTGCAGCCCTTTACAAACCTGTAAAATCATCACAGAGGAAATAGATTAAATAGATACTTGTGTTTATTATCAGTGTGTGTTTTTGTGTTTATATAAAGTTGAAAAATGTAAGCGTTGGGCTCACTCTGACTCTAACATAATATTGTTTTCTTCTGCAGACCGACATGGTCTTAAAGAGCCAGCACGTGTGGAAAACTTGCAGAATCAGTTCATCACCTGCCTTAAAGATCACGTCTCTGGCTGCGGCTCCGACTCGTTGCGGCCCAATTATTTGTCCAGACTTCTTGGAAAGCTGCCTGAGCTCAGGACTCTGTGCACTCAAGGGCTCCAGCGGATCTTTTACCTTAAATTAGAAGATCTCGTTCCTCCACCACCGATTGTGGACAAAATCTTCATGGATACGCTTCCGTTTTGAGTGTGAAATCGACCATCTGTGATATAAAATCTGGAGTTTATACGAGAGCCAAAGAGAAGACTCATACTTCAGGTTGTATTAAGTGAAACGGCAAGAAACTAAGAAGGACGATAATCCTAAGGGATTGTGCAGCTACAGAGGAAAAGGGCTATTTCTGAATTACAAAGTCATTACAAAACTGCTGTCTTTCTAGTTTGTGTTTCCAGGATATTGTGTACGTTCCAGATGGAATTAGACCAAAAGGTGACTGTTTACAAACAACAAGGTCCCATGAATGGAACTATTTCTGATTAAAGGAAGATGATTGCACTTTCCAAACAAGTTCAAATTAAATACAAAAAATATCTGCGCCATCATTTCCAAAATATAACAAGCACAGTAATTTTGCTTTTTGTAACAATCTGTTGTGATTTGAATAACTGTAAATTGCACATAAAATGTCAGATTATTATTAACAGCATTAATGTGATATCTTCAGCTCAAGTATTAAAATGGTCATTATTAAATGTTTGTTCAGATTAAATACTTGTTCAAACAAGCAAATTATTTCACTGAACCACTTTGAACACACTTTCTAGCCCCCTAAACTGAGCTTTGGTGAGTCCACACACTTCGCCATCCAAAACATCGCTAACTCAAACCTCCAGCTTGCTTTATATTTAATAAAGTAGGTTAAACCTACAGAATTATTCAATAGTATCATTCATGTATCATGAATAGACATTGAGCAGCTAATATACTGTTATCATCCGGGACAGTCTTATACACTGGTCTGTAAATTATTCTAAACCTGATGGTGAAAATGTAATTTTGTTTTGGGCCTGTTATTTTTACATTCTAAGAAGATATATTTTACTGCAGCTAAACATGAAATAAAATTTAAAACTGCATAAACCAACTGCTTTTGTCATTTGCACTTTAAATATTTAGAATATATTAAATTATGTACTGTTTATTCTTCCATTGTGTGGCAGTGCTGAGTAAACTGCTACGCCAGCAGGCTGTAAGCCTGAGTCAAGTGTGACTTATCCTTGTGGCAACATATCAGAACATACTGGTGAAAAATGTAACCCCGTCCACCTCCCTCCCAGTTATGTACTCGTCTCTTTTTAGAAGCCAGTGGAATTCCCAGTACGGTCTCAAGTGTCCCAGACTACTTTATCATTGTATAGAGCCACACTCTCGCGTGTGTGTGTGAGTTAAAACATGAATGTACACTATTTATTGCTTTATGCAAATGTTATGGAAAAATTGCTAGAAAGGCAATAAAAGATTATTTATAGATTACTCAGATGCACCTGTTAATAGCATGTTGGCCTCTTTGATCCACTATAATGAACAGGCAAACAGCCTAAGTCAGCATGAATACAGAGACTCAGGATCATGAATGATTAGCAAGACTGGTTAAATCAGCAGGAAGAGTAACCATGGAGTCAAGCAAGAGCACAGAAAACAATCTGAGTATATGGAGATAATTTTGACCTGATGATGACACTAGATGTAGTCAGAAATTTACCAAACCTACAATCGTGAGGGGGACATCAATGTCTGTAGGACATTTTATGGCAATCCAATGTCAAGACATTTTACATTTTAAATGCCATGGTGCAGATAGAGGGGGAAAAAGGGGACAACCAAAATCATTGGGCCTAATCATCTGGAGACAATCTTAATCCATGTAATAGTTGTTGACATAATCCTGTTTGGACCAAAGTGGTGGTTCAATAGCTGATAAGTACTAAGAACCACAGAAATGTTATAGATGTGTGTAAGGTAACTTAAAAACTGTTTCCATTACACTTTTTGTTTGCATGAGAACAGTGACAAGTTTTTTTTTCAACTGTTCAGTATCCTGCTCAGTCATTGTCACAATTATTTAATAACCAAATTCAAGGGATTTAATAAATGTTATGTGTTTATGTAAAAAAAAGAGTTATCCTTTTTCCCTTTAATTTCAAGTATCGATATCAACCTCAAAAATCCAGTAACAGTCAGTCTCTAATGCAGTACAAATTCTTCAGTGTGCAAATTTTTGTATGGAGCTAAAAAAGCAGCTTGATAATCAAACTGAATTTCCACCATGTTTCCCTTCACTTCACTTGTTTGTTCAGCATGATATTGTGAAAAACCTTCAATACAATGCGTTACAATTTGTAATGACTTTTTTTATGCTGGAAATCTTTTAGACCCTGTACTGATCTCCCAGTGTCTTATTATAAAAGTACACAAGCACTTGCAGTATTCGGTGCATTGTGATATTTATAGGTTCTCTGGTGTTTATTTAACTTCACACATTTCATTCTATTCAACATAATAGCCAATCTGTACACTGGACCATTAGGGGTCACTCAGTGCACACCAATCTTCAGCAGCGTAAAATGTAATGCACACTGTGTGTCTACATGTCGGTCTATCAACAGGCTTCAATGTCACCAAGATGAATTCCTGAAAATGTATTCCACTTGGTTTGAAGCAATTCTGATCTGATGTCATATCAAACACTGAAGAAAAACTTTTCTCATGAATTCAGCTAAATCATCTAAAGCAGCAACCAGCTGGTCTCATGTTTCTCTTGAGCTAGATTCTGAAATTCTCTGCCTGGTGTGGGAACATTACTTAAGCTGGAGGACTTGATAACCTTACATATGCAGTTACGCAGCAAGATCTATTGCATACAGTCAGCATCACTCTGATTGCAGAAAGTACAGTATGTGGGTGATGGTGCATACGATAAGGTGGGTAGGGCAGGTAATTTATGATCTACCCATCATCTTACCTCAGTGGAAACTGGGGTAAGTGAGACCAACTTTAATGTGGCTTGTCTGAGTGGTGTATGAAATGCCAATGATAATAGAGGATCACAAGCTTCAGACAGAGTTACAGGATTAGAGGCCATCTCCAGAACACACTGTCCAATACACATTATGCAGGCATCTTATGTCTGTGAGAACATGAGAATGTCACATTTATAAAACAAGACCGACAGAGGTGATTCGGTTTCACTGTGTGCCTGAAACTTTGCAGAGCTTCCAGCCATGTCCCCAAAGATTTCAGTTTGTATAAAACACATGTTTAATTAAACTGTATACATAGGCTACATAGGTTGAACTGTTCAAACAAGAAATGTAAAGCAAGCTGTTAAACACCACATGAAATATCTGTAGCTCACTGATTTACTTATTATTCTTTAGATGCATCTATTTATATTTCATTATTTTATGTTATCTGGTACTTTGGTTGTACTTATATAAATTTGAATCTCATGGATCTAATTTAACTCTAGGCCAAGCTAGCAGCTCTGTGATGCACAGCTGTCCTTTGAGCTAAATGCTAACACTAACATGGTAAGATACATGCAAACAATGAAAATGCTAACATGTTGATGTTTGGCAGGTGCAATGTTGACTATGTTAGCAGGCTAGCTTGTTAGCACTAAACACAAAGTACAGCTGAGGCTAATGGGAATGCCATTTGTTTTCCATGTATTTGTTTATAAACAAATAATTTTGACCTGATGATGATGCTAGATGAAAAGTGAAGGGTCATCGAAGTGAATTCATAAATGGCTGCACCAAATTTTGTAGCAACCCATCCAATATTTCATTTAAAACCACAAATATCAACCTCATGCTGCTGCTAGAGAAAAGGTCAGATTGCTAAATTCTATAGTATTTATTATCTGGGGACCATGAAGATCTGTACATTATTTCATTACATCCAATACTTGTTGAGATATTTCAGTCTGGACCAATGTTGTGTGCCAACTGACCAAGAGACCTACCAGCAGCATTAATAAAATTATGTCTTCACATTGTGAAACATTTTGCCATCCATAAACAATGGATTTTTTCGTTCCTGTCTTATTTTAAAGCATCATAACCAAAGAAAATAACTACCTGTGTTGATAGCAGGATAACAGGAAAATAACTACCTGTGTTGATTGTAATTAACATTTTTAAAGTGAAACTGAAGAGGAAGGGAAACTCAAAGGGAACAGGGAACAAGATAGAATATACTCTTTATTAAAGGTTGATGCCACCACATTTATTCATCCCCCCAAGTAGACTTACAGAACTTCTTCCTGCAGCAGTGTTTTGTACTGGGCATTCAGCCTGAAACACAATGGTTATTTTGTTTTATTTTAAGTTGCTGGTTGGCAGGCGTGTAAATATGGATTTGGCATTAGATTTCTAGCCAAAAGGGGGGAAAGAGTTTAATCAATGTTTGTTTTATTAGTGATCAATTACACTGCACACTTACATTATTTTAGAGGAAAAGTTTGGTCTAGCAAAAATTATAGATGAGTTTGTGATTTATATATAGATAATGCCACTACCGGAGTAAGTCATAAAGTACATTCACTTAAGTACTCTACTCAAGTTCAGTTTTGAGTACTAGTACTTTACTTGAGTAGTTCTATTTAAACAGCAGCCCATGTAAAGCAGTTAAAAGCAGGATTTGTACACGCAGTGGAGTATCTTTAGCTTGGTACTGTTAGTTTTATTATCATCTTCGGTTTTATTTAATTATTTTAAAATCTAATTTGTTAATTATGTTGCCTTGTGCTTCTTTTATATCTTTTTTTGTCTTACGTAAAAAACTTTGGACTTCGGTGTAAATCCGTAAATCATCGCCCAGAATAGATATCTCTTATAATTCCTTATGAGAAACATCCACAGTACTTAAGGGATCAGAGAACATCTGAAGATCTAGTTATATATCTGGCTTGGAGAGATTTGTTTTCAAAGTCTTATCACAGATATTCATTTTGCAAAATCAGTCCCTATTGGCAGGCACAGGTATGACATAATAGGTGAAGGTACTGCTGAGTATCAATTAACAACACTGATTTGGCTTAAAGGGGGCCGTTTATCAGTGACAAGTTCAAAACTATCAAGTGTCTCTATGACACTAAGTAAAGATTGACTTGTTATAGGTGGTAACACATATACAGTATATCTAGGGGGCGGCTGCCGATAGACACAAGGGGTCCTGTTTAGACCGGAGGTACTGCATGTACTCGAGGAATCATATCTCATCCTTACAGATGGTGAAAGGGCAGCACAGAGCCCATCTGAACACTTCTAATAATAGGCACAACTAAAATAGACAGTCATCACATGAAATCGATAATGCCACTTAGATATGACAGTGGGGCTGGCTGGCTGCCCACGCACTGGTGTCATTATCTTGACACGTAGCTCACTCCTATAACTTTCACCTGGAGCTCTTCCTCATATAAACTAATGCCCGCTGCCCTAATGGGGTACTTCATGCATGAAACGTGTCAATATTAAAAATGTTTGGTAACCAGAGGAGCCACTTTAATCAAAAAGGCAAAATCAAATTAAAGTAATATCAAGTTTCAAAAAAAGGGGCAGGGAAATGGGCAGAGGTAGTGGTTATGACAGTGCTTGAATTGCTTCTTGACTAAAGCCACACAGAGTACTGCCATCTAGTGGCCACACAATGACAGTTCATATGTTCAAACGGGCACTTCCGTGCGTAGGAAGAAAATACTATGGACTCTATTCAACTGAAGTTTATTTAAAAAAGATTAAAGGTCAAAAGTAAGCCTAGTCTTGCAATGCATGTATATATTTCTACTGTGTGAATATTGAGTGTGTGTACCTGCTTTATAATTTCATAACTTAAATAATTTTACAGCCTAATTTTTAACTTTTCAGTTTCTTTCACAATTAGTAGTAGTGTGCACTTTCAAGTTTCAAGTATTTGTTTTTGATCATATTCACACAGGTTTTCATGGTCTAAAGCCAAACCTTTTTCTTAAAAAAAAAAACAAAAAACACATGGCATCACTAAGTACTACATTTTCATGGATTCAAGCCCATGGATCCTTGTACTTTTCCAGCATCAGTGTAAATAAATGGGCTTAGTGTACAGTCACTAACACAAACATAGGCAGTTTATTTCATCTGTGTATATTATGTTCATGCAATGCTTCATTCTGGATATATCTAATAAACAAAATCACTTGTAGCTTTGTGTATAAATACTGTAAAGGAATACTCTCTTCTTCCAACCTCCACTTGGGTTGTTTGCTCCTATAAAAACTAATCCTACCACATATATACAGTAAACACGTGATTTTCATATTGTCAGTGCAGCATGAAAGCAGTTATTTTTTCAAGTGTTGAAATTAAGACTGTTCCACAAGACAAACCTTGTATACCAGTACACTTCAAGCACCTGTACCACTGACCAAGGCAACATCAGCTGCTGCAGCATGCAACAACCACTGTGGCGCTTTGAAGGCAATAAACAAATTGCTGTGTATTAGTTAAACACATTTTACTAAATGTATTTAATAATTCAATAAGTGACATGGGTAATTTAATGGGCAAATTGATCCAAAAGCAAGGAAATTACAAATGCAAAGTTATGAGTAAACTTGAAATTATAATTCCCATCAGAATTTCACAATTTGTTTCTCTTCTCAAATGTAAACACGTTTATCACTGGTGCTGAATGGACTTTGTTTTTATATTTTTGGAATAAAAAAAAGAGGAAAAGTAGTTCCCATTCTGAATGATTGCCAAACTGCCAGTGTTTTAATGCCATGCACATTACCATGTATAATTAATTTCTTTAATCATTTTCACCACTGAAATGATTAAAAACAAAATCAACTTCAATATAAATGCGGTACTTACCCAGTTAAATTTATTTGTGTAACAGGAGTGGGATGAAAAATACAAGAGAAAAATGAGACAGTAGTGTCTATATGCTATTTAACTGTCAAAATACTTTGCATTTAAGGTAGTAGCCACATCAAGTGACTGAAAGCAAGATCACTGCAACCTAGATCCCACGTGAGAAAATTTAGACACAGCTGCGCTAAGTGGGAAAACATTTAAGAACATATTTAAAAAGAAATTTCCATGCATGCATGCATATACACACAAACACACAACATGCCTACTATAAGCTAATAAGCTTCCATTTGGATATACAGCAAGCAGAAATTACATGTCGAACCATGGGAGGGTATTAGGTGTTCTAAAACTTGGACCAAGATTGTTGGTAGGCCTCATCTCCTGACTGCAGAGAAACAAGACAAAATAACAATTAAAGAACAAAAAATATGCACAAAGTACTGAGAGCTGAAGCAGACTAACGGAGCACACCACTTACTTTTTATTCAAGACCGTGTTGACGCCCCACACAAATGGAACAGCAGTATCGTCAGCCTCTGCACGATAAAATGCTCTGTTACTATTACTCCGAAAGACCGCCCACTCAGGCTGTGCCACGGTTTTGTTCTGTCCTCTGCCCGGCATCAACTTCCACTGGAAGTGTCTCAGAAATAGAGTGTGTAGCCAGTCCCACCTTATTGACTTTTTGTTAATTTGTCCATTTTGTGTTTCTCTTACCTTCTTCACAGCTCAATTCAATTTTATTTATATAACGCCAAATCACAACAGTTATCTCACAGCGCTTTTCATAAAAGAGCAGGTCTGGACCATCCTCTGATGTTATTTACAGAAGCCCAACAGCTCTCTGCTAACCAATTTTGTACCATCATCTGCATGGCTACTTATCCCTTATCCCTGGAGCATTTTTAGAATGAGCATTTTGCCAGCCCAATTTTGCTGGTTTGGTAATTAGTGCTTGTTTTTTGTGCTTCCACTATGGTTAAGTAGGCTACGTAGTTAAATTGTTTCTTTTTTGTGTGCACAAGATATTCTATTTTGAAAATTGACCAGATTCTCCACACCGTTTTGTGTCTGACTTCCTGCCCGGTTCAATCTGCTCTGTGCTGCTTGACACGGCATCTATTCACTGCCTATTCTCTGCGGAGTGGAGTGCTGCATCTGATGGACTCACAAGCGTTGACCATTGCTCTATAATTGCCCCTTGGGGATACAAGGTAACACTAAAGAGTGCTCTTACTGAGCGCATCTTAATTAACAAGTTATGTCTTGTTTGTTTAATCCACAGTAAATTCCAAGTGTAAAAATAAGTTATGGTAATAATACCTTTGTCCCAGTCCTCGGTCATGTTTGGGTTTATCCAAGTACTGACAGGGATCTGCAGTTGACAATGTCCATTTGTGCTTCCGCCTGTAAACAGAGCATAATCCACTGTAAGCACATATTTACTCAGCATAGTAGAGAAAGACAATCACGTGATAATCTTACCGTCTTCAGTGACCACAGTATCTCTGTCCTCACACGTTTCAGTGTGGTGACTCAGCTCATGCTTTGGAACCAGATGGCGAGCATTATAGGGGCAGGTTTTTAGCTCACTGGCCAGTTTCGGGTGATTCTACATCAGTGAAAGGTAAGTTAGGCAACAGACAAACTTACAGTGGGATGATAAATAACCACTGATATACAAATGACTGAAAACTCAGCAAGCGGGTAGTCCTGTAACATCAGCACTCTGTATGTTACTCAAATCACAACATGGACTAACATGTAGAGTGCAGGCAGCGATAAGGAGTAACGCTCAAATCACAGATGGTACAAACATTGGCTCCCAAAACTGCCACTCACCGTCTAGAATTCCTTGACAACTCTGCAAACTCCATCAGCGCAACAAGATCGTGTAATATGCCTAAACAGCTACTTAATGAACCTTGTAGGAACATTTGTTTTGTCAAGTACTGCATGACCAGCAATGATGACAAATGCATAAATATGTTTAATTGTTGTGCAGCTGAAATGAATTGCGATGTACTGAGGGGTGTTTGTTAGATTGCCTCATTGATAGGCATGATCTGGACAAAATATTAGACGGTAAAAGTAATTCCAGGGCTTCTGTATTAGCTCATTTTAATTAGGTGTACATAAACTGGCAACTGAATGTTGGGCTTAAAAAAAAAGAAAAAAAAGAAAACAAAGGCTTGACTCACCTTTCTGCACTTGATAAGATGGTAAGGGAAGCGGCAGACCCGGATCTGGTGGTTCTTGTCAAAAGGACACTGCAGAAGTTTGTCCGGATCACAGTTTCCTTTTGTGTCTTTATAGTTAGGAGAACAAATGAATACAATCCATCCATTAATATTTACTAAAACACGAGACAACTCAAGCTGCCGAAAATGTGCATAATTATCTTCAGTATTACCAGTTTCCTCTTCCAACTGTGCTCTCTCAGCAGAAGATGTCTTGCATGGGCCGCTAGTGGTTCCAAATCTGATGGTTGTTGCCATCTCGAGATGGAAGACGCAGAAACTTGGGAAATGGGAGGTCAAAGAATCCAGTGAAGCTAGCCTGGAATGCAAAATAAACAAAACCCAATGTAATCAAAAGATAGCAACAAATACTGACAGGTTACTAGATGCACATGCAGCATTCAAAAGCTGCATAACCTTGACAACCAATTAGGGGTGTGCACACTACACAGGTGTGCCAAATCTATCACCTGAAAGTGCGTTTGCCTGTTTGTTTTGATTAAACCAAAAATACATGCGCATACCTATTTCAGTGCGACTTCAATTCTAAAAAAGTAAACAGGAACAGGAACACATGATCATTTGGTCTACTTAGTAATTGGTTACCTTACTTATTTCTATTTTTTTAATTCTGCTTTAGAGACCATATGAAAACCATCTAACTACTGGAGTGTTTTATATAGCGCTTATTTTCTAGCTTGAGATTGATTAATTTAGCCGCCCGAGGAAGCGATAACGGTATCTAAAGTTAGATGTAGCAGCAATTTAACGTTACCCCTAACTGGAGGCCAAATATCTCCTTTGTAATTAAAGTGCTACGGTGTTTGACTTCACTACTAAAGGGCTTAACGAGGCACCACATTTTGTAGTATTTTTACGGTTTCACCAGGTGTGCAGTTTCCAACCAGCCGCTTAGAGCAGCACGCGGTCCGAGGTTCATCTGGATGGTATTAACATGAATGATTGCGATTAAATTGCAAGCCATTTACGTGCAGGGCAATTTTCTAGAAACTTTTGTTGACCTATAATTAGCTAATTATCAATAATGCCCTAAAACCTCGCGTGCAGAAAAATTGGCATGTCGCCAAGTTTAATACTAGCAACAACTTGGAATATCACTTAACGTTAAATTAGCTTAGTTAAGCTAATGACTTTAATTTAGACTGTCTGATAGAACAAAGCCAAACAACACATTTCAAACATGTTTCTAACAAAAAGTTTAAATAGGGTCTAAAATTTTAGTGCCCCCCCCCCCAAAAAAAGAACACTGTATGGTCCTGTTCTTGCCTGCTTCTTGCTTGTGACCGTAGCTCGCGACAAGGGAAAATTTTCGATCACGCCCTTCGCGATCTTTTAGGTACGCACGAAATCACGTGACTTCCGGTTCAAACAAAAACAAACATCCCTAAAACTACGTTCAAATTAATCCAAAAGTCGCTACTTTAGCTGGCATTTCGCTTGTAAAAATGAATGAATGTTACATATGGGCAGGAAAAAATATCTTAAGATGCGAAATAGCATCGAGTAAATAGGCAAACACATCTCCTGTAAATAGGGGAGACCTGGGGAGAGTTGTAACAACATCAATTCCACCAATCAGACATAAGATCGAGTTAGGTGATCATTTCAGTATTTACCATAGACTGTATATAAAAAGGTATTTACCCACTTCCTCCCGATCAGGCATGGTGGCTAATTCCGGAATAAGGTACATTCAGAATATATAGAGAAAAAAACTTATTTTGTGGTAAGAAAGTAATTTTTTGACCAAGACTATATTTTGTTTAGTATCTATACTATTACAGATACATTCAATTCAATTCGCTTTACTGGCATGACTGCGAAACAATATTGCCAAAGCATCATACATATAACATAAAATTGTAGACTAAAAGTAGATAAAAAATAAAATTGTTAGACTCGTATTAGACTGAAATGTATTTTCTTAGGCAATATGTGATGCAGTTTTTTCCTTTCTAATTTCAAACAACTATGCTAAAACACCTATCTAAACATTGACAGACGTGGGGTCGGGTGTAAGACTTCTTTAAAAAGTCCTATACATCTATATAACTAGGGACATTCTTGATTTTAATATTTTACAGTGGAGTGTCCTTTGCAGTTTGGGCCTGCACTCCAGGCTTACCAGCATTCATTTGACAGCACTGTGACCAGTACTCCCCACTCACATATTGTTCACACAGTGGCGTGTATATCGGCACTCTATCCTTTCCATACTCCATCTCCATCAGTGGTGAGGGCAGAGAAGCCTACAGGCAGCTTGTAAGAAATTCCAGTGTTACACATGGTAGCTCCGCTTTAATCTTGAGAAGCTGCAGAGCTGCAGTCTCTATTCATTCAACTTACACTGTAAATTTCCAGCTAAACTGAGGCTTTTTGAAGACCCTTATGTCTCTCTCTCGTCATTCACCGATCTTGTGCAGAGTTTTCTCTTAAGCAGGTGTCCCTCTTATGCGACTACACACATACACGCTGCACCTACACATGTGCACTGACGACTCAGTGTTAGGGTTACAATTTTGGATTTCTTTATGCACTTTAAAAACATTTATTGAAAGTTTTTTTTATTTTCACATGCTTATTTACAGCATTGAAGGTTGAAATGTATATTGTAATAGGCTGCATGTTAACTTATTGGGAGGAATCTGGTAAATATGTAACTATGTAAAATCAGACCACTAGGGATGTCCCGATCAGGTTTTTTTGCCCTCAAATCCAAGTCCGAATCATTTGATTTTGAGTATCTACCGATCCCGAGTCCCAATCCGATACTTCTATAATACTTTTAAAAAAAGAATAAAGAAGAGCGAAAAAACAAATCCAGGATATTCCTTATTTTTTATTTAATTCACCTTATTTTAACATTCAACAACTCTGTTAACAAACAGAGCACATCTGGGAGGTAGCTTGAACAAGTAGCCTAATAAATAATATAAATTCTTCACTTTTGGACTTTAGTGCAACAGTAAATCAACTTAAAATACCCGGCAAGCATGTTTGCAAAGCACATCTATATATATATACATTTATATCTGAGTCCTGATCGGGAGGTAACGTCCAATTCCAATCGAATCTGAAACAACATGATCAGGCCCAATTTCCTATTGAGCACCACCATCACAAAAATGTCATGATCCTTGTCTTGTTGCGAAGCTTTGACTGTGTTAGTATTGTTGATGCTTCTGTAATCAGTATTTTATAGTTTATTTTAAACTCTGTGTTTTACATTGATGATGCTTGATGCTCAAACATAGTTAAGATGGATAATGTTTCCCAAATGTCAGATGAAACCATATTATCATCTTATCATCTATTTAGATTCTCCCCAGATGCAAATTCAAAAAATGCACTGCAGAATGTTCTGGGTGTATAAGTGTGTGTGCATATACAGTACCTTTGTATACAAATAACTGTATATAGCCTATATATTGCTTTATTTTATTTTTAAATAAAATGTTTAAATGTCGCCTTATTTTAATACACATTTAATTATCTGGTATGTTGAGGGTAGCATTAAGGGACTACAAACTTTTGTTGTGGTCAACCTTGAACACCTTTTCTTTGTTCTAATTTTTAATCTGGGTGGTATTACCGTCATTACGGTAAATGCACGGCTTTTGGCTTTGTCGGATTTGAGCGTCATTACGGTAAGTAAGCGGGACTTGGCGTCAAACATGGCGCTGTCCTGTGCCAGGTTGTGTAGCAATTTGTCTTTGATCCGACTGTGTGCTATCAGGACAAACATCATAACAAATGGCCTTTACACTCCTTACATGTCCTGTCAGTCCAGGTATGTTTGACACTCTTTATGGCTCATTCCTCCTCGGCTTGACGCGTCGTTTTAGTCGCATCTCACGTGAATCTTTGCTAAGCTAGCTGCATATCTCAACCGTGTTTATGTTTGATTGAAGAGGCATTTGAGAATATATGCCATGATGTAAACGGAGTTATCTTCTTTGTGTTGAAATTATGGCACTTTATGCTGTTATTGGTACACGTAAAAGATACGAACAAGTTGTTGTAGTTAGTCTTGAATGTATTTTCAAATTCCAGGGCATCCAGGTGTAACGTTAGAGGGGATTTTAATCCATTTAATGGAATCAATTTAATTCATTCAGATGCTCTAACTGGAGTAACGTTAGTTATTCACATTTAACTCTTCTATTTATCAGGTTGTCCCATTGTAGGCACTACTCATCCTCCAAAGTTAGACGAGGTATAGGCAGATATGTCACCTCCAGACTCCAGAGGGTAAATAGCAGATATGAAGGTTTCCTTAAAAGGCGATTTCCTCGCTTTTTTCAGCTGTACCACACTTTTATGGAAGGTAAGATCACTGTTAACTCATAAATATTTATTTTTTTCTTGTTTTAAAGTTTTTTATTTCTTTAAAACTGCACACTCATTCTTTTCCCTGTTGTATAGATGCTGTTATTAACATTAATTAAAGTTTAAATATTGTTGAAAGGAAGCCTAAAATTAAATCAGAATGGATTTAAGATTAGAAACATGAGCACAATGTCACATTTGAAGTTCACTCTGTCATGTATTTTTTTAATTAAAAAAACAAACATATTTTTTGTAAAAATAATTGAATCATTCCAGGATTCAAGCTACTGTTCCAAGATGCCAAAGATGTTCGGAGAATAAAAACAAAGATGGGCTCTGAAGGATTACAGTTCCAGGATCTGCCCTACAGGGAGATGGAGAAACTAAGACAGGTGGGTCTCCTTACTGAATGTGCATGATCACACAGGGAGCAGGAACACACATTACAGCTGGGAGGTAAACTTTACTTATTTGTGTAGCTATAGCTGAGTGAAATGTGGCATCTGCCTCATATTGAAATGATCAATGTTTTGTTTTTTTCAGAAACCAAAATGCCCACACCTAGTGTAGATGTTGCAAGACACCAGCTTTAGTCAGCATATTTATAGCCCCATATTGAGTAAAACAAAATTGATATTTGATTTTTTTTTTTAAACACAGCAATGATTTGGTTAGTGGAAATACTGTATATTAATCATGTTTCTAGACTTTTTCAAAAACAAGACTAATCAAGTTTGACATTGAAAGAAAATGATCGATGCACATCACAAAGAGAAAATGGAAAAAACAATAGTATAATATTTTTGTAGGAAGGATATTAGGCAGGATGTAGATTGATATTTAAAAGTACCGCATTTTAGCATCTTTTTAAATGCAGAAATGAACGGCTCAAATTCAGAATGCGAACATATTGTACTGACAATTCATTAATCATAGAAAGTCAGTTGCAGATTTTATATAAGAACTGTGTTGATATCCTTAGGCTGATGGTTATCTCATAGTAGCTGTACTTACTTTATATTTATTTTGCAGTTCCGCAGAGGCATGATCAAGGCCCTTCCGCTGGTGGTGATCTCTATCCCTCCCTTTGCCAACTACCTGGTTTTTGTCTTGATGTGAGTTACTTCAAAATAACCATATTTTCATTTCACTTGCACCCTTTTGATTCAAACAAAACATTCTGAAAATATACTAATGTCTCTCCTCTCTCTGCTATCATCCCCTCCTGTTCACTGCCAGGTACTTTTTCCCCCGCCAGCTCCTGATTCCTCATTTTTGGACTCCCAGGCAGCAGGTAGAGTTTCAGGGAGTGTACCATTCCCTCAGGGTCCGCAACCACTGGCCAGTGCTCAAGGGGCTCGAGTATACGAGCCTCCAGGTCAAAGACAGTCAGCTACAGACTCGCCTCAAGGACCTGTGTGCTAAAGTAAGTGAAGTGAAGTCATTGAGAAGACTGTATTATGATGAGGAAAATGTGGCAGGATATGTTGTATATTCTCCTTTCACACATATTGGCCAGCTATAAATCGCACAATTATATTGCAAATATTCTTGAACACAATTATAGAGCATACATTGGTGCATTCACTTTACACAAGGTGACTGAACAGATATAAATTAAAAGAATGTAAGAATTACTTGACAAACACCTGGGCCCGTATTCATAAAAAATCTTAATGCAAGGAGTAGCTCCTAGTGACAAAATTCTAAGAAAATTCTTAGAAATGTGGGCGTTTACTCTTAAAATTAAAGAAAAAATCCTAGTAAAGAAAAAAGTAATTCAGAAAGGATCTTAACCCTTAAAAGAAGTCTCAAAATTGCTAGGAGCACGGACGAGGACTTTTAAGAGGCTTAAGAGTTTCTTTAGTAGAGGAGAAAATGGCAGAAAGACAAAGAGGAAGAAGAAATGGTTGCAGACAATGGATGACAGTGAGTTAATCAGACGCTATAGATTAGATTGTGCAGGGATCGTGTTAGTGACTGATCTTATTAGAGACGCGCTAACATCTCCGACACAGCGCAGGAATGCCACAGCGCCAGAAATTAAAGTAATCACTACATTTTGATATTGGGCAACTGGGAAAATGCAACAATGCAGCAGTGATGATTTGGGTCTGTCACAACCTTCTGTAAGCGTGATCACACAAACAATTATATCACTTTCAGAACCTCTTATTGTGTCGCAGTTCATTTCGTTTCCACTGGACATTCCCACCTTGCAGGCTCAAAAAACTGCA
>JAPMOB010230543.1:0-27774 GCA_029875015.1 Lepomis gibbosus
CTCAGTGTTGAACTTAGTCTCTCCCAGTATGAAGTTCCCCACTGAACTCCTCTCAGACCAGCTGTTCCCCAGCAGAACAAACCTCAGCTCAGACACTGAAAAGAAAACAATGAATAAGAAAATCTTGGTCATTATGGACTTCGACCGAATGAAAATAATACAATTGGACATGTAATTGCTGTTATAAAGCTTTTTATAAACAGCTTTTTAAAGGTGGACTTCAGAGAATTTGTGAGCTGTTATCATCTTGAAACTTACAAATTAACCTGTAAATATTTAAATAAAATAAAATATGAGTTTGTACCCAGAACCTACAAACACTGTAATTGCAGATGTTAATATACAGAAGAATAATTCGGACTCAGCTTAACTCACTGGAGGGTGGCAGCAACCCGAAGCTGCTGCTCCGCTTCACAGGTTTCAGATCGTCTGAAACTGTAAGGATACAGAACACTGATTCATTCACACATAATCTTTAATTAAAGGGACACTGTTTTTGACAGGGCATACTGCTGTTGATTATGCTGTAGTTTTAATAATCTTAACTAAATCTAATAAAAACCAAGAACAAAAGAAGACGTGGGAATAAGACAGTTCTGTCTTTGATCCACATAAAGTCTGCAGACAAAACTCAGAGCAACATACGGAGAAGACTGAATGACAGCATGGGGCATCTCTGAGAAACTGATTACACAAGGTTACAGGTTCAGTTATGCATCTAATACAGTGAGCATAAAACTTGCAGTGATACAACTTATTCTCATCCTGGACCAAGGAAAACAATATTTAATTTAGATTTTAATTAAATGGCACAGAGCTTTGAATGGTAAGCTTTGTAATAACAAATATACAAAATATGCAACTTTTGCACACATAGTCAGCTAGTTCTTGACTCATATCTGCTTCCTCGGTTATGAAAATAAAACGTTATAAACGAATGCTACGATGTTAACATGACATTACATCCATTCAGCTGACACTTTTTATCCAAAGTGACTCATCATTGCTATACATGTCAGAGGTCGCACGCCTCTGGAGCAACTAGGGGTTAAGTGTCTTTCTCAGGGACACAATGGTGGATATGTCGCAGTAGGAATTGAACACCAAAGTCGTGTCTTATCCACTGTTCCAGTGCCACCTCTTTAATGCTGATTATAATATATGAACCAAAAGAACTCTTTTCTGCATAAGTGGTCGTGGAGACACCAAATGGTTTGTAGTGCAGAAATAATTGCTGCAGGTGGTCAGAGCAGACAGAGTTATCCAGACTTACATAGTCGGACTGAACTCACCTGATGCTGCCGCCGCCATGATGTCACTCTGCTGGAAAGAGGGACGAATTTAACTGAAGATCAACTGCTGGCTCTGAGAACCTGAAGAGAGGACAACATACAATGTCCCTTTACCTTGTCTTACATCGTCTGCTGCCTCACATTACTTCTTCTAAAGCTTCTTTGAGTAAAACTACTGTTTGACCCAAAACTTTACTGTTTACACACCACAAGTCTAATAAATATGGGGTCCTGAGCTGATCTGAAGAATCTGTATCAGACCAATAGAGGCACATTTTATTGAAACAGTATAGAAGGATCCAGGACTGTCTCATGGACAGTGGAGACGGTCCTGAATACTCCCCACAGAAAAGCTCAGGGTTGTGTGCTGCTCTTCAGAGGCGGTGGGGAAGTTAACCTGAAGCACATACATATGCCAAAATAACTGCTTAGTCCTCATCCTTGTGTCAAGAGCTTTTTAAAAGATTTAAAGAAACGTATTCCCTCACTTGAACCAAAGATGCAGAGAAAACAAACTATAATGAAAATGCCACCTTATGAAGATTTTCTTTTAACCCTCAGACTTAAAGAGAGACAGTGAACATGAAGAAACCTTTTGTTCCACTTACTTTTCCAAATTCAGTCCACAATCCATGTAGATCTACTGAAAACTATTTACAGCTTTAATTTGCAGTGTTCATAACCTGTAGCTAAAACCTGAATGATGACACAAACCTGCAATGACTTTTGCAAATTCCAAATTGCATTCAACTTTATATGTCCACTAAAATTATGTAAGTACTGTAAGTAAATATTCTACAGACGTCAGACAAAAAAACAAATGATTTAATCCTACAGCACAAGTCTGTAATGAAATCCTGGGGTTTATGAACCATTTCAAAGCATTAAAAGTTAAAGGAAATAATTATACTTGGGTGATGGTCATTAGGTTTGAATATGAGTTTGCTTTAAAAGCCAAACAGTCTTATTAAAAACCTTCTCTGAATATATATGTGTGTTAAAACGCAGCTTGTATTCTTATTCATAGCAGTGACATTAGTGGTAAAAATTGATGTGTTATCAGTGGTGGTAAAAGTTGCAATAGTATTTTTTATGGACATTTAATAAATGATTCCTTAATTCCTTGATCACCTTTCTGAACTTCGGACTGTGGTCTTATGTGTAGGCTACATTTATAGACCAATAAAAGCACCATCCTGTTCTCAGAATCAGTAATCATTGGACACTGCGGCAAACTTAGTAGCATTAGTCTTGTTTTTTAAAGCATTTACCAAAAATTACAAAAGGTTTATTCAAACAAACAAACTTCCATGTCATTACTCACCTGTCTGCTGTTATCGGTCTGCCTTCAGGGGTTTTTTGATTTTCTTTTCAGCTGAGTTCATGTTTACTTTGGTAAAGCAGACAGATTCTTCACAGTCAGCTTCACACCTGAGGATTCGTAACAATCCGTTTTCACTTATCAATCCTAGAGTGTTGTCTTTCTTACAGTTATACATAAGTTAGGATTTATATTTCAGCTGTGTCTACTCACCAGGCGAGATCCTCTTTGCTGCCAACGACGCTACATCCTGAGACAACCTTTCGTTTCAGAGTGGGCAGGACAGTCAGGTTAATGTTTAACTTTACCAAACAATGAGCTCTAAACTGTTTCCTCTGTCCTGTCATGTTTAGACCTTTTTTGTTTGTTTTGCTGCTTAAATGCACCACAGTATTTACAGTGACTTTATTGCGCACATTGAAACGTTTAAAATGAATGACAACAGCCTCTCAAATCATGAAAATAAAATGTTAAAGAAAACAGCAGTTAACCACAAAATAAAGAAACCACTGGAAGAGAGAGAGAGAGAGAGAGAGGTGACCCATGACCGGTTCATCATAGTTTATTATAACGCAGCGCACTAAGAGCTGAGTCTGAGTCTCTGCTGGCCGACAGAGAGCTGCAGAGCTGTGGGCAGCTGTGGAGGAGAGAGCCGGGCAGCACCGGGGCTTTCAGACGAAGCTGGGCCGGTTTCTTCTCTGAGAGGCTGTGCTGTTTACCGGCGGGAGGAGCTCAGAGTTAATCGCTCCTCATGTAAACTGAAGATTGGCAGGTCTATGCTGCCCTCTGCTGGACAACACTGAAATACAATTCATAACTTTGTTTTCAGTGCTGTAATTTGATCTAACGGCATCACAGCACTATAGGTGGATAGCAGAATGCTATGTATTTCTATTTAGTTCATTTTATTTATTTAGTGCCAACTCATAATAAACGTATCTCATTGCTTTATTCATACAGAGCAGGTCTAGACCGTTACTCTTTCTAATATTTACAAAGACCCACAAACTCCCACCACCAACAAGCCCTTGGCAACAATAGCAAAGAAAGACAGGTGGAAACCTTAAGCAGAATCTGGACAATCTGAAAATAAATGCGAAACAATATACAAACAGAATATGACCCTCATGTGCAGACAAATTTTGCATTCAAATTCTGGTTTAGTACAAGTCACTGATTTTTATTTGTGGATTATGAAGAGTTTGCTTTTAATCTATTTGTGGATCATTTTTTATCTTCATAAATTGTAATATATATTTGTGACTTGTGCATTTACAGTGATACTGACATCAATTTACTCCCATACTGGCTTCCTTTAAGACCCTGTTACACAATGTAAAGTTATCTTAACTGCAGTCACTTATTTATTCCAGGAGTGCACAAAAATGCACATGTAGTTTTAGGGCATTTACTTCTTTGGAAAGGTTCAAGGTCTGACTCGAAGTCTATGTTGTCGCTGTCCTGGCTTCTTCAAGTCTGTTGAGACACACTTTAATGTGATAATGCACGTAAAAAAAAAGGCATGTTGTGTTTATCAGAGAGACGGAGGAATCCAAGCTTGACGCTGGTAAAAAGCTTTGCGAATGGGTCCCCACCGTGTTGAGATAATAGAAATCTGTTGTACAGTGTAGTGTTGTGTTTACTGACTTAAAAGCTAACAGCCTCGATTTCTTCTCCTTGTCGCTCTCACTTTTTTCCCATAGCAGGTGATTTGTGTGAGAGAGGAAAGGAAGCAATTAAGTGACGGACTACATGAGTTTAAGAGGATTTGTGGACGAGGGATTTCCCCTTAAGGGATGTTTAAAGGCACTGAAATAATAGTGATGGTCCTCAGCACCGCTGGGTCTGAACTTGTTGGTTTGTGTCTTTATTTAAGTATTCATCCATCTTTTTCTGATGTTATGTGATGGTTTGTTTTGCGCTTTGTTACCTTGTGTTGTGTTTTTTTGATTGTTAAATTCTGAAAAGAGGCACGATGCCCACTTGAAGGACTTTTGTTTTGTTATTCTTACACTCCACAATTCAAAATATTTGCAACAGAAAGCATTGAAGTGATTGGGCAGCACCATAGATGAAGCTCACTCCAGTCTGAGAGAGCTCTACAGCACTCGGTTGGTAATCACAGCACCGCTGTAATCAGAATCTGTTCCAGCCTGAGCAGAAAATAAAGCGACTCAACCAAACATGTTCTCACTTCAATGTTTTTATTTATCGCGCAACATAAAACAATATTGTGGGGTCTTTACCACATACACTATGTATTCACATAATACACCATACAACTACAAAGAGAGAGAGACTGAACAAAAACACTTTTTTTTTTACATACTGCATCCTTGACATGAAAATAAAGAACCAAGAACAATCCTAAAACTCAAAAAGGAATGTAGCTGCCAGTTGTGTCGGTTCATTTATATATTTTTTTTGTATGGGCCAGGGTCCAAGTCTCGATCCCAAAACGTGGAGAGATGTGTTCGTTAAATTAGGCGTTCGATAGACTTCTAAAAGTGGGCCATACACAGCGAGATGCGTACGTTTATCTATGTTTGCGTGTGTGAGAAAGACAAAATATACAAGGTGTGAAGAGAAAGAGGGGCAAAAGGAAGTGCATGACGAGGGAGAGGAAGAGGGAGGCAGTACACAATTGTTATTCTTGTTCAAATATCTTAGCATTCAGTTACCATGAACATGTACAACATACTCACAAGGTCATTTCAATAGCCTTTGGTACTTGCGCTGTACCAACTGAGAAACCCAGATAACAGTCTTCATATAATATGATTCTATATCTCATCCTATTTTAAATGAGTTCAAGTACAACGTGGAATGAATATTAATAATCAACTGTCTGAGTGCCCCCCCTTGCCCTCAAAAAGAGATGTAAATTTGTAGCGTTGTAACAAAAGACTTTTCATAAAGTCAGCACCAGGGCAGCTTCCCATCCCGTGAAACTGCGTGAACCAGAAGTATAGTTCTCTTAACATTCGAAGAGCTCAGAAAAATATTTGTGGTAATCATTTATCCCTCACATTTTTTATTTTTTATTTTTTTTTACACAGTGAATTTTTAAGGTGTAAGCATCATAGCACCAGCTGACTGACCCCCCCTATCTCAGGCACAAGCTTGGGAGGAGGTGCCTCTCATGAGAACCATCTACCAAACTCGTGAGACATTTAGAAATTTACAAAGTTATTAAGATAACATGTACACTGTATCCTCAGCACCCATTGGTAGGCAAGTATGTGTGTGTGTGTGTGTGTGTGTAATGTGGGCCATGCATTACGGGTAAAAAGTCAAATGGGTCCAGTCCTAGCCCATGCACCAGTCGAACGACCGATGTGTGTCATATTTTTAATTATCACAAACTAAACACCAGGTGTTTTTTTCCACAGGGCATCGTGATTATTATGCCAAGTGCGTACTTACTATTATGAGAACTAGAGTAGATAATAATGATAGGTACATCTAAATAAGCAGGGAGGCAGTCTCTTACCTGATAGTCTAACACAACTGACAAAGATTGCTGGGCTAAAACTCGCTAAAACATCGCCCAATGATTCACCTCACACCGGCTCAGCAACTACCAGTACGTTACTAAACATCCCCCCCCCCGCCCCCTCTTGGATGTGGTCCTGCACATGATAGGTGGTGAATCTATCAAGGGCAACTCTACTGATATTAAAGGAACGGTTCAACATTTTGGGGAATAAGCTCAATCAGTTTGTTTGTTAAGACCTAAGTGAGATAACCATCATGTCTGCACGCTAGATGTGAAACAGTCGGTTAGCTTAGCATACAGACAGGAAACAGCTAGCCTGACCCTGACCACAAAAACTCACAACCAGCACCTCTAAACCTCGTGTGTTCAATCCAAACAAAACCCTACATGTTTTAAAATGACACAATTTCTCGGCAGGGAGCGGCGACTTCCTGTTGTCTCTGCTAGCTGTTCGGTTACCTAGAAGTAACAACTGCCATTAAACCACAACTTCACAAGTTTAGACTTTGGTTTCTGAACAGATTAAACAAACAAGATAGAATGGCTTGTTGGTGAGCTTTAGAGGTGCTGAAGCCATTATGCTAAGCTAAGCTAACCAGCTGCTGCATATTTACCGTTCAGACACGCGCGATCTTCT
Source organism: Lepomis gibbosus (assembly GCA_029875015.1). NCBI lineage: Eukaryota > Metazoa > Chordata > Actinopteri > Centrarchiformes > Centrarchidae > Lepomis > Lepomis gibbosus. Next base: position 6,750 of record JAPMOB010230543.1, read on the forward strand.
TAGCTAACTCAAGAAAGCGAATAAGCACATTTCCCAAAATGCCAAACGATGCCTATTATTATAGCTACAACAAACACATATCAGGTTTACGGCTACCTTCTTAGATTTGTCCTTAGCTTACTGACAGTAGATCAGTGTTGTTGAGTACCACATAAATCACAATTTTGGTATTTTTCAAGCTTAAATTTAAATTTGCTGTGAGAGTTTCTCTGGGGTTGTGGACACCTGCTGTTAACTGAATTCATTGCTTTCAAGCCGACAAGCTTTTCTAAAACTCGTTAAATTCATACTTTTTAAATATGAGGTTTGGTCAGAGAACTGCACCACGAGGGATCCTCCAGTTATTTTGACTGTCGTCAGTTAGTAAGTGTGGTTTATATAACTGGGCTGATGATTTAGTTTTTAGAAAGTGACAGGTCTCTGTCAGTTATATGCTGACAATGGGTACAGTACTTACGAAAGCAAAACAGCAGTGTTACTAAGCACACATTTACACACAACGCATTTGGACCAAGTGTTGTTTACCGTTGTTGAGGGCTGTCAGAGACTTCAAAATACCCCCCTTGTCATTCATGGTTTAGTTACGATCCTCACCAGTTAAATAATCTTACCTAAATATTTTAATATGTACATTTTTTTTATCTCTCTCTTCAAAATCCTCCTCAAAATAAAAAGAAAAACAAAGAAAAAACCCAAACCCTAAGCTTCAAGTTGTCAATAATCGGCTCTTTCTTTTTGTCATTAAAATCAAGATTAAAAGTGCTTTTATAAATCTTTTCTTCTCTATGTACAATTTGTATTAGCTATATAAAAAAAGATGAAAAACAAACAAACAATAACATCAAAGACAATCATCATCACCATGTAGTAATAAATAAGAGTAAAAAAAAATAAAAGCAGGTTAAAAATGAGTGTGGAGATCTAGAGCACACAAAGGGACATATGTATGATTCTCTGCCCTCAGTAGCAAGTTGTGATTGGGACCAGTGTCTCTACAGCGTGAGGTAGAGAGCTGGAGACCCTCGGGAGAGGTAACAGGGTCTTTCACAGATGACCAGGGCTTTGACCCAGAACAACCACTCAGCAGCCAGGAGTCAGCCTGGATCCAGTTCTCTTAGTTGCTCATTTTCATTTTCAAAACACGTCGCGAGTAAACCGTGCGTTTACTTTGTTTTTAAAATTTAATTTATCAAACAGTCGCATGGTTGATAAAGAGACGTAATGAAAATGAGGGACTCGCGGGACTCGATCCAGGATTTCAAATAGTCTCTCTCTTTGGCTTTTCTCTTTCACACACCCATGCATTTGTGTCATTTTCTCTCTCACACACACGCGCGCGCACACAAAGTGAGAGATTCATTGATGCGATGCGTTTGCATTTGGCGCCAACTCCCAGAAGCTACAGTAATTTTCCCAGGTCTCTCTTTAACTCTCAGTACTATTGTTTTCTCTGTGAATCAGTTACCAAAAAATGCACCGAATGACTGTGCCCTGTACAGTGTACTTTGTTTGAGACAAAACCACTTCGCCACAAGAAACCATAAAAGCACCTCAGAAGAAACCAGCTCTTGAGCCCAATGACAGAGCTGCGACCGCAGGGCGGCCGCTGATTGCCTGGCTCTGTGGCGACAAGGTGCCTGCAGAAGGGCCCGACTCGTTCTGCTCGAAGATGACAGCACCATGCAGAGGAAGGAGCGGGCCCTTCACAGTAAATCAAGTGTAATAGGAGAGCACCAGAGCAAGTAGGAGCACCAAAAGCACTGCTTTCCCAACACTTTTTTCCCTCTGCTCAAACCCAGGATGGGCTTCCCCAAAGCATCTCCAGATTTCATTCACATTTGTGCCACAATGGGACAAAGATCAACGTTGCCTTCAGCTGCTTTGTTGAGGCCCACTCATGGTCAGCGAGCAGGGTGTAATGTCCCCCTCTACTGGCCACGGGTGGTTAAAGCAGCAAGGCAAGGCTGTACTGGCTTCTGAACGGATCTCAAGCGCTTGAAGGTTTGTTTGTACACACCACTTTGAAAGGGCAGTCGCTGCTGCCCTCTAGAGTTTACACCGGGAAGTGCTCACCCCTACTTGAATCTTATAGGAAGATAAAAGTGTGCCACCTGTTCCATCTCTGTGGTAATTGCAGGTCTGGGGTCAAACGATATTTGCAAATAGTATCACTTATTTCAGCCTCGGTGGAGTACCATGCTTGCACAGTTTTCCAGGTAGGAAAACATGGCAGGCATTCGTAAGGTAATTCATTAAATTTGTCTTTAAATGAGAAACATCCTGCACGTCTGTCTTGAATCAGTAAATCCCGTCATTCTGGTACTCCACCTCGGTCAAAACTTAAGATATTTACTTGCTAATACCAGTTGAGCCAGATTTGATTTAGAGCACCTAAGTACAGCATCAAGTGCCATGAAGAGTAGCGGAATGAATATTGATCAGAGCTGGAAGTTGAGCACCAGTCGAAAGCTGGAGGGGTGCAGAAGAAGAGGAGGAGCACATCGTCCAATGACAAGCAAGGCGGCAACGTTTTCTCCCAAATTAAAGGGCACTTGCAATTATTGTTAACCAGGACATTAATTTGTTACTTTTTGCTGTTTTAATGTACTGTGCAGCCTCCAGTTGGGAGTTTACTTGTTACAGTAGCCACATCAGAGGGGTATAATTGTTCGTATCAGTGCAAATAAAATTGGACATACAGAATAGAATATTTTTATATTTGTACATAATGCTGAAGTGCAAAGAAGTTCCCAGCTAATGGGAAAATCTGAGTGCTGCTTTTAAATTATGTCAATGTCTTAGAGATATTATTCTTTTGTCGGGGCCTAAACGAGCTTTTTTTATCTGTACATTGTCGTATGCAGATAGATTTCAAAAGCAAGCCTACTGGAAAGGCAGTTTTACATTTTTGCATATGATTCCTGTAATATTGATTTGCTGTCTTGCCGGGCAGATAACGGCTCCTCCTCTAAATTACAGCTGGAAGATTGACCAGAATAAAGAAAATCAAACAGAAAATTGGGTACACATTTTCCAAACTGCTGGAAAAAAGCAATTGTCTGAGTCTGACTGACTTAGACTGATTGATTTAAAAAATATATATAACCAAAAACAATCACATCATTAATAATAACATTAATGAAAACAGCAATAATAAAAAACAAACAAGTCTTCATTATAATAATACCTGTAATAACAACATTGACAGTAACAATAGCAATCATAATAATATTGATAATAATAGCAATAATTAGAATCATTAAAATTCTATAAACAAGAAAAAGCAATGGAGTTCCTCTCCAGGGAAGAGAGAGGAAGAGCACCACAGGCAGTGTGTCTGAAGCCCAAACCACTGCCTGACATGAGGTAAAAAACAATAAAAATGTCCCCTCCTCCCAGTGGACTGCGGAGGGGGCAGGATGGAGAGATGCCAGACTGCGGGAAGGCTGAGAGACATTCATCCTGCTCATCGCTCTCTCCAGCCCTCCACTGCACCACTCTGTATCCATCAGTCTGTTTGTGTCTGTCTGACCTCAGACAAACTGGCTGTAGGGCCCAGTGAGGCGGGTGAAGGCATAGGGAGACACAGTAACCATAGAGGTGGTGTGGAAGGTGGGGGCTAACCGCGTAACTGGTCCCTCCCTCTTGTCTTTAATTTGTCCAGGTCCTGGACTGGCACCTGCCACAGTAGCCCCCCACTTGCGTTTCTTCCCGAGGGCCTTGATATCCTCCTGGGAGAGGCCGAGGAGAGCCGCCTCCTGCTGCCTCTGCAGCGCTCGCTCCGCCAGTATCTTCATCTTGGCCTCCCACAGAGCCAGGCCGTGCATGGGCTGGTTGAGGTTCTTGTGCTGGTAGAAGACCAGGGAGATGCGGGTGGGGTGGGAGCGATCTGGCTTTTTGAGCGGAGTGGTAGCGTGTAGTTCCCGACGGGCACATTCAATCAGGATGGAGCCATGGGCCGGCGCTACCGCTACACCACCGATGTTGGGATCCAGGAAGTTGTGCTCGCTGTCAGACCACACCTCATCATCATCCTCTTCACGGCCCTTGGTGCTCTCGACGTCACTCTCAGCTTGGCCGGGGTTCCAGCAGGCCTGATCTGACTGCTGCAGGGCATCAGGGAAGAGCCGACCCTCAGGGGCAGGGGACAGGGTGCTGCCTGCCACTGAACCTCCACAAGACTTCCAAGCCTTCTCTTGGAGCCCAAGGGGTGTGGAACACCGACTTTCCCCGGTCTTAGACCACATCTTGTCAGGGTAGGATCCTGCAGGATTGCTGTGCTTCAAACCATGACTATATGCTGCAGGCCCCATGGCCCAAGCATTCGGCTGAGGACTGGGGGCAGGGCTGGCCCAGTGCCTGGGGGTGCCTGGGCCTGGGGTACCTGGCTGTGGTGTAACTGAGCCTGAGTGAGAGCTGCCAGGTTGTGGTGTACCTGGGTGGGGGGTGCTTGCAAGTGGAGTGGCAGGGCGCATGGAGCCTTGGTGTATGTTACCTGGGGTACCTGGCCTTGTGCCCAGGTGTGGGGACGGAGATTGAGAGGGATGTACCTGGAGTGAGGGTGATGGGGCTGGGGAAGCCATCGGGGCTGGGGAAGCCATCAGGGGATTTGATCCACGGTTAGGTGTCCACTGCTGAGGGTAAGGAGAGGGCTGCCGCTGCTGGGGATGCTGGTGAAACAGTTGTTTGTCCGGGTTCAACAATGAGGCTTCAGGGCTTTGTTTGGCGTTCAGATGGCCGTCCCAGTTGGTGGGAACGATACTTCCATTGAGCTTGTGCCCTGACCACGCCGCAAGCTGGGCGTTAGTGCTAGGTGTGTTGGCTCCACCCTGGCTTGGCCTTGTGTCTTCATAGATTGGCACATCCATCGGCTCTTGCTTGATGCCTGGAGTGCCTCTGTTGGAGGGTTCAGAGGAGACAGAGGAAGGACGGGACTGGCTGTAGTCTGCAGCCTGGGTGTAAGCGCTGTGGTTTGGATGGTGGACCTGCTCTGGGTGGCTTGAGTGGGACTGGGCCAGTCTGGCCTGAAGGCTCTGAATATCAGGCTTCCCTTCTACCTCATCAGCCTTACTGCCTGCTTTGAGCAAAGAGCCATTTCGACCCTCGTAGGTCCTCAGCTTAGGGGGGAAAAGTGCATTGGGGGGATAGTTGTAGTAGCCATAGTGCATTGCAGGGAGATTGTGGTGGTAACCGTTTACAGGGTCTGGTGCAGAGGGCTGGCCAGTTGGGGGGAGGCCTCCCCTTGCATAGTAGGCAGGGTGTGGGTAGATGTTTTTGAATGGGTCTGCTGCCTGCACAGGGTATCCATCTACTGATCTGTTGAAGGGCTCTGTCTTGATGTTGGGCTTCACCTCTTGTTTTATAATTGCTAAATGTTTGAGACAAAGGAAACGTACATTACAAACCTCAAAGGCATTTCAGTTTAGATTTGTTTATGTCTTCTGTGGACCTTTATAGTGGAGGTCTGGTTGCAGGTTAGGGTTACCAGACAAGGCCCCAAGTCAAGTAATTAAAAATAATTTGTCATATAGTCTGGACTCCTGTTGAACACAATCAAAGTACAGACACACACACAATAACTAACCTTTATTGCCTTGGAGTTGAGGGGAACCGGTGATGCAGACCTCAGCTTTGACCACTGTTTTCTCTGGCGTCTCTCCTGCCTGCTGCATGAGCTTGTTTTTCTTCTTCTCCGAGGAGGCCTTCTTGGCCTCCAGTCGGCGCTGTCGGCAAGACTTGGCAGGTTCGGGCAACTTGCGTACCTCGCGGCGGAAAGCCTGAAGCACCTGGATGGCTCCGTTCTGCATCTTGAGGCGCTGGGCCTCCTCACTGCCGAACTCATCAGTCAGGGAGATCCGGTAAAGAGGCAACACATGGAGCTGTTCATCCTCCGGGATCTCCTTCACTTTACGGTTGTCCTCCTTAGTTAAAGTACACACCTGACGGAGAGAGGGAGGCGAGTGCAAGACGAAATGTGAACCGCCAAGCTACAAAACACTTTTTATTGAGCTTTTTCACACAAAAGTCGGTAAAACTTTATTTATATGCCACATTTTTTAACACAGGTTACAAAGTGCTGAACATTAATACCAAGCATTTATATAAAAATGCGAAGCTCATGCACGAGAAAAACATTTAAAAGGTCACCCACATACAAACGCAACACACATCCGACCACAGGAAGGATTCAGCAACCAGACACCACCCATAGCACAAAAATTAATCCTCTAACCCTAAAACTGAATGCTCGGTGAGCGATCTTACCACTGTGCAACCATTGTAGAGGTTGTGCTGGTCCTTATGAGCGTGGGCACAGAAGTCCATGCAAGCAGTGACTCCAGAGAACGGCCGGCCCTCCTTCAAGCCCAGCCTGCAGTCCGGAGCCTTCTGCTCGGTCAGGCACTGAGGAAGAGGACAGAGATGACTTCAACACCTTACATTCATCCAAGAAAGAAAGCAACAAAGCAGTGCAAAGTTTGTTTGTTTTTTGCCTTCCTCAAAGGCAGCACTACACAGGTGTAATATGTCAGGCTTACTGTAAAAACAGCTTAGAGCTGAGTTAGTCCCTGCCAGTGGGTCCTTCTCTGTTTCACAGTGCTAAGAAGCAGGAAGTATTATTACATGACAGCCAAAGTCATGATGATCTGGTGTACACTACTACTCATTGTGTGTGAGGAACATGACACGAGCAGTTGGTGGTTGCATGAGATTATTATTATGTGTAAAGGGTTGCACATTAAATGTACACCAATGGGTGTTTGCCTGCACAACAAACCTGGTTGCTGTAGGCCTGTGGGGCCAGCCTCTTGTACACAGGAGCCACCTCAGTTGCCAGATGCTGGAAGTGATCCCTGAGTTTTTCCTCCTGAAAACCAAAAACAGAGGATAACAGGTCAGAAGAAAACACAGAGGCACGGAGCCGACCGAAATGTATTATTAGCGTTAACATACTCCTGCATAAAGCTATAAAACAAGCGTCTTTGATGGGATGAGTACCTCTTCAGGGTGATCTCCTTGTAGCCTGAACTTGCGCGGCATTTTGCTTCGGGCGTACTTACAGCCATTAAAGTACATACTCCAGGAGCAGCCAAAGGAGAAGGAAGCGCCGCAATATTCAGGGTCCTTGCCTTGACACGCACAGGTACGACTGCAGGGGGAGACAGTGGGCGCACTCTCAGCTTAATGTATAAATATGTGTGCACACTTCACATCATGTGGCTGAGAGAGATTTCAGAAAGGATTTGTTTAAAGCATTAATATATAACGCAGCATCTTAGCCTCTTAGAAGTTTCATATAAGACAAAGTTCCTTAATTTTAACCTACATTTAAATATGTTTAACAAAAACACTCAGGCGCCATCACATAATACAATACGGTTTATAGTTTATAATTAGAGGAACAACACAGACGCTGCTAAGAAGGGAACAAGGCTTATTTTCTAACCCCAAATGAATAATGCTTGTGTCTAAACCAGGTTAAATAAGGGTGTGTCAACATCCCTTCGAAGGTAATTGTAGGTTTGGACAATGTGCACACAGAGATATCTGGTTGCAAAGCAAAGATTAGGCCGTGCATCCCCTCCTGATACGGTCGTGTCAATTAAACAGACTACACTTTGAGCGTAAGTCTTCTGGAGATAAAATACTCCGTAAACAAAATTCAGGACAAACAGGTGCAGCGCCTGTAATATAATGTTCTTCTCTGCACATTCACAAAGAAACAGCAAAGAGAATCGTCGGCTACTCACTCATCATTCAGGCCACAGCGTCGACTGGTGGGGTTGCCATACTTGGTGAGGGTGTCACTGAGCTCGCTGTACAGCTTGTCCGCCAGGGCCCTCGGGACGCCTTCCCAGGCCATAATGAGGATGATGATGACAGCGTTGTCACAGTGGTGGCCCGCACGCTGGCGCACCAGACACAGCAGCTTCTCCGTCTCGCTGCCACGACGGATCACCTGACAGAGAAACGGAGCTTGTTATTATTTTAGCCTTCGCTCGACCAGGTGAGGTTAGAAAAACACGCCGGCTCTTCACCAGCAACGCCTTCGTTTACGCTCACCAAGTTCCCTTCTCTGATTTCAGTAATTAACATTTGTGCTCACAAAGCAAGTCGCCTTTAGATGTCTCGCACACACAAATGCTTTAAAACTACTGGACAAGAAAATGAGAAACAGTTGATGGTTTGGTGCATTTTGGAAGGATATGAGATACCTGTACTGAAATCTGACCCGCTTTGGTGACTGAGTCCTGGACTAAGAGTCAATTCACATCACACACACCAGTACACTTCCTCGTGACCTTGGTATCTGATTCCTCAGCAGTTTTTTTTTCCAACCAGAAAAGATAAATGTCTTTTGATATGTGCAGGCCTGCTCTCTTTCACTTGTATTATCTCTACAGCGCCCCCCCCCCCCTCTCTCTCTCTCTGTCACCAGCACACACTCACTTTCAATCCGTAAAGTAATTAGCAGGAGGTGTCAGGGGTGACACACGAGGGGGGAGGCCGGGCAGTTGTTACAGAGCGTGAGACCTCATACTGATTTACTCACCGCGGGTGACAAACTTGGCTATGTGTCCCCCCAGGACCCCTCATTATACACACACACACACACTGCATAAACCTGTTGCTGATTGGCTGTCACTGTCTCTCCCTTTCACTGAGGCTGCATCCTCACTACTACAGTTTTGTTTTAATTTTGCTTCCTTTGCTCCTCCCATCCAGAATCCGAAGACCTAAAATGGAGAAGTTTGAAAACGCTGCAGACCCCGTTTTCATTTTAAACTCTGGGGTAACGTTTTATGCTGCTCGGAACTGGGAAATGTCCAACTTCCGACCTCAAAACGTTACAGGTGCATGGTGGTGCGTGACGCTAAATGCAAACGATAAACATGCCTGACCACGACAAACAGTTTCACCCTCAGCAGAGCACTTGGTGTTAATTAAAAGGACGACCGTTTTATTAAAAACAACGGATAAATACACGTTACTCTTTAACTGTGTTTCCCTTTAGCTACATCAGCTGTTAATCCTCAAAAGTCAGCAGAAGTTGGAGGCTGTATTTCCAAATGTTTTCACATTTCTGGGCGTTTTTAACATTTCTCTGAACAACGTTTGGGCAGAGAAGTTTAGAGACTGTTTACTGTAACCAGCTACCTAATAACACTGACAACATATTTCTACATCAATTTACATGCAGAACAAGTTTCACTTTTTGATACTAGAACACATTATTTTATTGAATATTTTACTTTGGCTTTTAGTTCATACCATTTACAGTGTGAGCTTCCATGGGACGTGACGTCATTCGGCTGCTACTCGTGAAGCCGGGGTTCATATTTTTTCTCAGAGTTCTAGGACGCCCTGTGGGGTCATGAGTGGGTGTGGCCTGTCTCTCTCTCTCTCTCTCCTCTTGTAGAGGAAGAGCTGATTGCAGAGTATTTGGGACTGGCTTCTCATTCTGCAGGGAGGCTGCAGGGAGGCCTGGTCAGATCTCCCTGCAGTCGGCTCCTTGGTTCTGGACTCTTTCTTTGTGGTATTTATCTTGTTTTTGCACACTACAACACCTGCACACATACACACTCATGCAACCATCATCCTGCACAGACACTACTGAAACCACAGACTACATACCTCATAATTATGTTAATTTGAAATATCTCTTAATTAGGTTAATTTTTGGTTTAAAGAAATATATTTTGTTAAACTTTCACCAATGTGTGCCTCCCTTTTGTTGTGGCCTTTTCAGTCAGGTCATAACAGTTCACATGTAGGAAATCCCACTTCCATAGTACTCTTTCTAGCTGGAGGTCATAAATTTCCCAGTTCCGAGTTGCCTGGAATGCAGCATGAGGGCGGACAGACGTAAGCCCACATTTGGCTTCCTGATTGGCTCTCATAAGTCACGCAAAGCAGAAACACAGTGCTCCTGTCTGTATTTATGTTTTGGTATTTTAATTAAAATATTTTGCATGGTGCAAATAAGACACACTTTTACTGTGCATGTCGCCTTATTTAGGCTAGTTTGCGATGACTACTGGTCCACATTCACTTTTCATTCCTGTTTTACTTTCAGTAACAGTTTCACCTCGTTGTCGTTAATATAGACGGAGATAAATTCTGATCTGCAGCTAAAACGCTGGTGTGGACAAATGGTTTTTGTTTTAAAACTCTGTTTTAAAAGTGCAGATGTGGCCCATTGGCCATTCTTTTGAAACATAACATCAACAATACCAAGTCTCCCAGTATATTGCTTCGTATGCTGAAAGTTATGTAGTGTAAGCCTCTTTTTAAAGCTTCAACCAGGTGCCAGTGATGTGACGCTACTTACCCACTTAGCGATGGGACATCCGTGTGAGCTCTTTCCCTCTTTGCCTGTGAACTGCACCTTCTCAATGCGGATGGCGTCCCCTTTCTCTCCATACCTGCACGTGAGGAGAAACAATTCAGTCATGTTAACGTTCAGTCACTTGGCCAGTTGGTGTTTGGTGCCAGAACGGCTTCTCTTCAGATAAGATACCCCTGACTCCTGACTCCAAGGGCTCTGACATGCCAAGCTGACACTCTAGTGGCCTAAATTTAAATACACGCTGCACTTCTTTCCTGTGTGTGAGGCGCCACAAAGCCGACCTCAAGGAGCTAACACCAACAAAAGCTGACTCCTCAGATGCTTTGGATCTGTTCTTGTGGCCTCACATGTTCTGTTAAAAGTTACACCTCAACACAAAGAGTAACAACATACACACAGAAAAAGCAAATCTGCTGAGCTGAACAACCTGATAGCTCAGATTAAACACGCTCAGTTGGCCAAGTGGTCGCTGATAAAGGTCAGCTAGTGCCAATAATACCACACTGCAAAAGCTCTGGGCGACACATGTCCACTCAGTAGCTGTCCAGCAGCAGATCAGCAGCTGCTAACTGCTGGCCTGGAGTCTCAGAGCTGTAACAGGAGACACAGTCCTGTTGTTCAGAAGTTGATGAATGGGTTCTTTTTGTCATGACTGACCTCGTCGGGAGCGTTTCAAATTTTTTATACCAACTATTACTTTTGAATTTGTTGCCGTGAATCTGTTGGAATAGTAGTTTCTGTCATTTATGACAAAGACAGGCCAACGTCAGCAGCACTGGCTGGTGAGGAGTGTTCACAAGGCTCTGCTGAGATTCACACAAGCACGGCAGAGTAAACCAGAACCCAGCAGACTCTACACCACGCCGGCCAAAAGGGCTTCTCTTGGAGATATTTCTGGGCTGGTGTTTGTGTCCACGTGCGTGGGCTTATTTTCTGTACACACATTTCTATTTGTTTTGTGTGTTTTTGTGTGTATGTGTCGACGGACACCTGCTTGGGCAAACAATGGAGTGTTGGGACTTGTCCTAATGATGTATGTGTGTATTCCTGCAGGTCTGCCGGGTGAATCGGGAGGTGTGTGAGGAGGAGGGAGGGGATCAGAGGTTGACCTGGGGTCGGGATTGGCCGGCAGAATCTGTCATATCTCCGCTTACGGTTCACATCAAGCTTCCCGCCTGCTTGATACCTGCCATTGTGCAAACTTCAGCCCTGAGCAGATTTGGTTTGACAGTGAGCACAAGGAGCTCCTACTGAATAGGAATCATCCTGAGGTGGCTGAAAGAGTGCGCGGGGAGGGGGGTCTCTGTCACCACAGGGGGTGGCCCTCTCGGGTCAGGGGTGGGTCAAAGGTTAGCTGAGGACATTGGGTCTTAAAGTCTTACGTCATCTCTCAAACAACAAAAAGTGGTCTCTGGCCTAACATCCCCCCACCTCATCCTGCGCTCTCCAGGGACTAATGACGCTCGGTGAATACCAGCCTCAGTACAACGTTCAGTACTATTCACATGAGGCAAAACACAATGAGGCGTCCGGTTGTAATAGGTTACCACACTGAGCACAAGGTGTTTCTGCAGTCTGGTACAAATAACAGACAGCACAACGTCTTAACTAAGCACCCTTAAACAGGAACGAGTTGATCACCTTTGATCCGTATTATGTTTCAGTAAGATAGCCCAACTTTGACTACTTTGGTTAATATTTAGCAGCTGGGGAGCTATCTGGTGCTTCTGCCTGAACTGAATAAGTGCTAATCTCGTGAAGATCAATCTGCTAAGCTAAGCTAATCTGCCCTTTTATCACCAAGTCTGCTGATGCACTGCAGACAGAGCAACAGCAGCTTATTGGATTGGTTTGGTGAGGCTGTCCAGTTTGGACTGTGTATGTGACACGGATCAGAGTGGCTAAAGCAAAATATCATCTGTTGCCTCATACATATAAAAAAAAACATGTCACATAGATTTATCTTCAAATCAGCGTTGTATATACAGTATTTGCATGTAAAAAGTAATTTAACTCTAATATTCAGCATTATTTAATACCAGCTGACTGCTGCACAATATTACTGCACATAAAATGCACCATTTCAATCATACTTTCTACTTAAAATTAACATTTTGTCTTTCCTCCCTTCCTAATCCTTCTGTCTCTCTCTCTGTGATCTGAAATATGTCCTCCTTCCTCCCGAATTCCTCTCATTCCCAGCTATCATCTGCTGCTACTCCTGCGCTGCATGCTCTGCCTCTGATATGCTGATGATGCTCATACTTCCTGTTCCTCCTACCGGATTCTGGGTCACAGATTCCCTAAGGACAAAACGCGAGGGGGAGGGAAGGTGTAGAGAGAGGAGAAGGAGGAGGAAGAGGAAGAGGCAGAGAAAGCAAATGCCTGTAGGAAGAAGAGAAAAAGAGAAGAGGGAACGTCTCACCTTGACTCCATCAGGTCTCGTATGGAGGCTACAGTCGGTCCAGATCCCAGGTGATTGTAGTAGGGCCCTTCATCTTTCTCCACGATTTGTTCTAGAAAAAAAAAGAGGCAGTACAGGATGAGAGAACAGAGATTTACTGGACCTGAAAAAGCACTAGGTCAAACTCCAGACTTAATGTCCACAATTATTCACAATGCACAACAGACCACTCGTGCTGACAGTGTATTTTTTCTCTTGCTTGAGATTCTAAACACTTTGAGTCAATCTAAATATAGCAATTTTTTTTAGTCAGGATGTTCTATTAATATGAGCTAAAATTGGTATTGATACTACACTTTTACTTCTTTATGATTCATTTCCTTATCTTACACTCAGAGAAAGAGAGGAAGCCAAATTTTAGCTCACTTTGTTGTTTGATTTAAACAAACATTGAAATTGTCTTTATCTTGTACTGTTTTTAGTGTAAATTTCCCCGAGAATCTCTTCTCAATTTGTGCAACAACGACACCAAAGACATTATTTAAAACTATGTTTCTGCATTAAATATGTTATTCTACATGAACATCATCAGCAGCATCAGGCTTTATAACTGTTTTTGCACATCATGTTGATCAAATCAATAATTTCCCCGCCTTAAATGCCTGGACGGAGTGCTGCTTAAAGCTAAAGGGTGCTCGCTTCATCGAACTGAGCGAATGTCTCACACGTTGAAAATATTCAACACTACACGTCTCTTGACTTAAGAGTTAAGAATGAATATCTTTGCACATAATCACATGTCAGTTTTTGCAGAGTGCTGTAAAAAGTCCAAGGTGTGTGTTTGGATGTATTTTTGGACACACTCAAAGAGATCCTCTTTGCAGCTGAAGCCAAATCATCTATGAGAAGCGTGAGAATGTGCAACTGATTGCAACATCCAGTTCACAGAAACACAAATAGCCTCCTGACGCACAGACAGTGGACTGTGACGGGAGGGTGTGGTACGTGTGTGGAGATACTTTGTAAAGCAGAAGCTTTTTGAGGTTGTGATGAATGACTCGGCCTGAGGGAGTAAGGGTGTGTCTGTGCGAGTGCTGAGCTCTGTGTTTATGTTGTGTATGAGAGCATTAGATCAGTGCCCTACACTGCTCTGTGGTTTTAAACTATGTCCTATGACTTCAGTTCTAATCTGCATGTCTGTATGACTGTACTGGACTTTGCATTGTTTAGCTCTGTCTTTTAAAACAGGAAACTAATAGTGGGTTCAACACTTCCTTATCATAGTGTAGCACACACTCTGGCTAAATGCTCTAAATAAAATGCTCTACCAGCTCAGTATCTAAAAAGTGGACATACACTTTTTTTGTGTCTCTGGTTCAGAGGCAATATGAGGTCACATTCCCCTGTTAGTGCTGGGAGGCTCCAGGGTGTGGCTCAGGGCAGGAAGTGGAGGAGTCGTACTAAATTCTTGCTTGGGAAATTGTTTGTGTGTGTGTGCTCATCGAGGCTGTATCTTTGTTAGTCTCATTCCAGCAGTGTTATGCTGTAGCAGTTGACAGGGCAGTGTGTAACCAAGCTCTACTATGAAGACTTGTCTGCTGGTCTTTACTCTTGGTAACAGCACAAGTGTTTTGGTGCAGCTGCTCTCTCCCTGCTGTGCACCCTCTCAATGTTTAGGGACAGTAAGTGTCTATTTACCAAGTCTAAACTCTTCTTAGCACCCATGTTAACAGTCAGTAAATTAAAGGACTGTTCATTCACCAGAAATATTCTGATTTACTGAGTTATTTATTACTAACTTAACGGGCAAACAGATTTTTAAAAAAATAATTAAAGTAGCCACATCTACCTGTTAAGCCCAACAAAACAGTTTATAAGTAAATGTATTTCCTTTTTTCTCATTTATTTTGAATATGTAGTATAGGTTTCTACTGTAGGACCACCTACCCTGTTGTAAACAAATAACCTGAGCAGGGTACTACCCAAACTATGGGCCCGAGTTCCTTTCTGTCTGACAAAGGCTCTGTTCTGCTTGCCTGCCAGACCCAAACCCACACAAAAGGCTCCTTCTGCCACCACTGCTATTGTTCCTGCCCGCTGCCTTTAGTGCCTCACACTGTCGCAGTCTGGATGGTTGCAGCCACACACCCTGGCAACACGCACATTCTTGGATACACTCAACAAGCGTCTGGATAGAGAAGCTGAAGCAGAGGGGGACTAAAAAAAAACTCAACAGTGGACCTGTGTAGTTCAATAACTACAGTAAAGCACTCTCAAGAGTGACAGTATTATGAGTTCACTAATGTTTACCTCAAATGGTCGAGGAACGCATGAACATTTCCAGATTTAGAAAATGTTTCCCAAAAGAGTCTTCAGTGCAAAATATGCTTGCTCCCTTGTTGACATAAGGCACTTTGGAAAAAAAGCCTTTACTAGTCAGCCTAACATTGGCCAGATTTACTGTATGCACAGACCTACTTACATTTTTTTCTCCAGTCAGAGATGAATGAGCCATGTTTGGAGTTAGAACATTATTCAATACTGTCTGGAAAGTGCTAATTTAGTATGTTGACGGACATCAACCTCATTCGTACACACAAGCATAGAACAACACCGATACACTGACTTACCCACACAGGTGCAGGTGGGGAACTCTGCCTGTAGATCCTTGGAGGGAGTATCTAACAAGGTTTTTGTGGGGGTGTCTAGGTAGCGCAGAGGAGACTCCAGGAAGCCTCTGAGTGATGGAGACGAAGGCAGACTGTCCTTAGTGGGTGTGTCCTCTTCAGAATAGCACGTGGTGGAAAGCACTGCGATATCACCCGAGGCTTCGATCTTCATGCGTTTAGGCAGAGGAGAACATGGTATGCTGAACTTATCCTCTAACACACTCGGCTGCTGCTGCTTGTCCAGAATGGCCTCCTGATGCAGAGAGACATGGAGGGGCCCCTTATGCTGCTCCTCCATAGGGCTTTCTGTGGGTGCCAGGTTCATGGTTGCTTCACTTTGGGTCCCTAACTCATCTTTGTTGACTTCCATCTCCTGATCGTTTGAATGAGATGTTGAGCTGGCTTGAGGGGTGAGAAATAAGGGAGCCGACTGGGATTTGGATGATGATGACGTGAAACTGAGGTCCTGAGGACAGGTCTGGGACTGACTCCCCAGCTGGGGGGCTGTAGCAGTCTCCTCCATGGGCTGATTGGCGGATGGGACTGAGTCCCCAAATTCAGCCTCAAACTGGCGGATCAGTTCTTCGTACTTCGGGTCTATGTTTATGAGACTCTGTAATTGTGAGGTGTCAGATGAAGATGTGGAGGTCAGAGGTGTGGTGGTGCTGGTGTAACTGGAGACCAAGCTGTTAGCTCCCTCTGACTTAACATGGGATAAAGGGGCCACAGGTGGGGGCAGAGGGCCCATGAGGGCTGGAGTGTTTTCTGACAAAGCAGAAACAGTGGAAGAGGGAGTCATTAAGGAGTTGGAAATGGATACCTGAGATTGGGCTGGGGCAGGGAGGCCTGCAGCAGGAGCCTGAGTGGAGTTACTATGGAGGGGTAGGGAGGGGAGAGAACCTGGTTTCAGGCTGGTCAGGGCCAGGGCTCTGTCCGTCATGAGGACTGGTGGTTTTTGTATGGTGATCTGAATCTGAGGCAGGAAGGTTGGCATGGAGGCTTTCTGCTTGGTCTTCTTGATTATGATCTGTTTCGGTTTGGGTAGGGGAGGGACTGTAAGCATCCCACTCATAGTTTTTATGACGGGAGATCCTTGGCTGCTTTTTTTCTTCTTGGGTTCCTTGGATTCCTGTTTGATGGCCAGATGTGGCATACATTCTGCCTCCATCTGTGGCCACCATTTTTTCAAGTTTTGGCAAGCCAGAGGTGCACGAGGGCCTGGTGCTCCAAAGCCAGAGTGGTTAGAGAAGAGGTTCCTCTTGTAGTGAAGGTGCTGCTGCAAAGCTGCCTGAGTGGAGTGGCTGATGGCTGCTTGACCAGGAGACAGGGGAGTGCCGGGGTAGTGCTGACCCTGCTGCTGACAATTAGCCATGCCATAATGTCCCATGGAGGCAGTGTGATGGTAGTGCTCACCAGAGTCTGTCTCTTGCTTTATCCTGGCCAATGCTGGGTTGTCCTGGGCCTGAATACCTCCATTCTGGGTTAATCTGAGCTGCTGTGCGATTGGAAGCTTGAAAGGACCATTGCTGAACTTGCCACTGGTATCACCAAGCAGCTGTTTGAGCTCTGACATGGGGTCTGAGTTACTGTGAGGTGCAGCGGCGTAGTGAGACTGGGGCTCAGATTTCATACGCATCCATGGGTTCCTCTGTTCAGAGCTTCTGCCTGAGCCCTGTTGCCACTGCTGTGGATTAGGGCTGAAGCCTGGATGTTTTCCCTGGTCTTGGAAGGGAGAGGTAGAGGACGGGAGAGGGGTAGCATGGGGTGGCTGGCCCTGGGACTGGGGCCTATGGTGCTCACAGGACACTGGGACCTGCTGGCCAGTGTGTAATCCTGGAGGGACGGATTGAGAGCGTGAGGAGGATGAGTGGGTGCCGGGAGAGGACGGGATCATGCTAGTGCCATTGGGGTGCTGAGATGGGAGGTTTTGGGTATGTTGGTGGTGATGGAGGTTACTGTTGTAGGGGGCTTGACCTGGAGAGCAGGCAGCTTGCGGACCAGTACTAGATAACTGGGTCAGGGCTTCTATTGCGATGGCTGTCTGAAGACTGACGTTCTTTTCCTTGGCTATGGAGAGCACCTGGGGAGAGCAAGGAATTGGGGGTTTGGAGCAGGGCACTTGGTCTGGATGAGGGCCTTGAGTCCCCTGCTGCTGCTGCTGCTGGGGGTATGAAGTAGACAGACGGGGGCCACCATTCACCTGGGGGTGGGGATGAGGGTGATGCTGTAAATGGGGTTGCTGTAGGTGAGGCTGTAAGTGTGGAGGAGCATTATTCATCTTGCAAGTTCCTTGATCCTCACTGGTTGCCAACTTAATCTTCTTCTCAAGCCACTCAAGGTAGTCTGGACAGTCAGGCCCATCACAGTTGCAGTTAGGGGGCTTGTGTCCATGTTTGGCTTGGTTCAGTGCTGTCTGTAGGGTGTTCAGGTCTTCTGGAGCTTGGCAGCTACCCTCAGGAGCCCCTGCAGAGAGTCTGGCCTGAGTCCCCTCAGCACCCATCTCCTGGATGAACTTCTCATACAGCTGGGCTGTATTAGGCTGGATGAGGCAGGAAGAGGAGGAAGAAGGAGGCAAGGAGCTGGCAAGAGCAGAAAAAGCCACCAAATTGTGAGCATCCTCCATGTCTGCGTGGTGGACAGGTTCACCAGGGGTTGTACCACTGTTGCTGTTCCAACATGGTTGCTGTTGTTGGGCGTCACTGACCTTGCCATGTCCTGACACCCACTGCCTTGGAGGCACGCTTCCTGCCCTCTGCTGCTCTGTTTCTATAGATGTCTCATCATCATTAGGGTAGCGATTAACCCCATTGGCCAATTCCAGGTTCAGCGCGCCTTCCTGGAGGCGGTCATGTGACCCAATTTCCATCTGGCCTCCACTTCTGGGGCCATCCACTGAAGTGACTTCCCGAACAGTCTGAAAGAAAATCATGGAGTGAGGTTAGTGAGGTTATAATAATTATACTTATATGGACTTATATGAAAAACAGCAATACTTATATGTTAATTAAGCATTATTTTTTAATAATCACCCTGTGTGTAATAACCACAGTAATAATGTGTGTCATTAATAAAATAAATATTAATTTATCTTGTCTGCATTCCAAGAATAAGTATGTTAAAATGACATAAAAAATAATATTAGACTCCATTCCCTTCTTCCCAGCTCCTATCCGGGGTTTCCCTTCCACCACTCACACATACAGAGCACACAGTGCTGCAGGGTTGGGACCTAAGGAAAACTGAAATAACTATTGCTTCAGTGGAGAGATTTCACAACAAGCAAGTGTTTATCAGCCAAGTGACTGACCATGTGACATAGTGTCTCTGTTTTTTTTTTAAATGGACACTGCTCCAGGTCAGTTGGTCTATGCAAAGCAGGCAGTTGGAGTTAAAACATGTCACCCACGGTGGAGACTCTGTGTGGTAGAGGTGGAGCATTAAATACACACTGAGAGGCAAAGAAAACAAAATACACCAATCAACATGATGACTGGAAGATCAAAAAAATCCACTTCCACGAACTGTTTGTTTTCATAATTTATCAAAAAACTATAGATTTTACTCACTTGAGTTGGCTGAGAGAACTGTTGTGGAACTAGAAATACTAATATTATTTGTTAAAGAGTGAAGGAAAGTGAAGCATTTGGTGAACACGAACGGATATTTTAAATGTACTTTATTTGTCACATACATATAAATGTAAATGCTCCGTATTTGTATAGCGCCTTTCGAGCCTTTTCGACCACTCAAAGCGGTTTTACACTACATCTGCTCAAACAGGAAATAACATTCACACACACCAGAGGCAATTTGGGGTTCAGTATCTTGCCCAAGGACACTTCGACATGCAGCCTGGAGGAGCCAGGGATCGAACCACCAACCATCCGATTAACAGCACCCTGCTCTACCTTCCAACGGGCAACCAGCTCTACCTGTGGGCGATGAATTTCCCACATAGCGAAATTCATCGTTATGCGCCCTGAAGGGAGCAGTGGGCAGCTACTGTGCAGGGGACCAACTCCAGATTGAACTGCAGTGCCAGGTCAAACGGCACTGACTCAGAACCTGCCTAACATGTTTTTGTTGGTGGGGGAAACCGGAGTACCCGGGAAAAAACCTACGCAGACACGGGGAGAACACAGGAACGCCAGAGCGACCGGGGTTCAAACCCAGGACCTTCTTGCTGTGAGGCCCCAGTGTTATCCACTAGGCCACCAGGTTGCCTCGCTACTGTGCTGTTAAGATCTAATGTGCTTACAATGAAATGCTAAAGAAGGATTCTACCAGGATGAAGGGAGTTTGATTGCTGAAAGCATGCAGTGGTGTAGCAGAGAAGATGCAAAGCTCAGAGTTGGTGTCTGCAGATAGGCCCAATGTCTGTCAAAAATGTTTTGGCATGACAAATTATGCTTGTAAACCAATCTTTGCCTTTCCCATCAGTCATTTTATACAGTAAAATACAAGCAACAGCTCACTGCTCTTGATATTTGGCAAAACCCCTAGTACCTGCTCTATAACTGAATCTAGCTTTGGCTGGAAAACTAACAAGGTAACTGAATTTGTATTTTAGATGTTCCTTTTTTTGGACTGCAGTATTCAATGCAGTCATTGAAGTACACCACATTAAGATGGCATGTCAGTAGGTTTAAAAAGACCTCAGACATTTGGAAACACTAACCTGGAGCTGATAAGTGCAGCATTTGTCTCACTTCCTCTCAAAATTGGGACAGTTACCACATTAGCATTTACTCTGAAAACTGCAAACACATCACCTGGACTTGAGTCAAATTACATTTTCAAAGCATTCTGTTTAGTTTAGACTGCTCAACGCACCGGAGGGGAGAAGGTGTTATCGTAATTATCTTGATATGTTAAAGCCAACTATGGTGATCCGATCCACTTAAGACCAAAGATATTACACAGTTTTCAGTCCAGGCTATGGTCCTCATAGATTACAGTGAACTGAGTCTAGAGAGGAACAGCAAACAAAGATCATCCAAGGGCAGGCTCAGAAATCATTGACAGAGTTCATGTTGTGGCTGAACAGTGTATTCCAACATATCTAATAGCCCCTTAGAGAAGCAAACAATGGCAGACTCACTGAATAAATACATTTTCTTACGTTAGCACCCTAGACAGAAGGCAATGCACTGTATTAATAACATTTTACTGTCAAAGTCTTTAACCTGTGTGTTTACTATAAACAGACAAGATACCCTAAACAAGCCCCTGCTGCATGCTTGTTACTGGACAGGAGCCTTTATCAAATTCTGGTTACAAGCACAATCTCTCACCGGCATGAGACACAACAAAAACTGGATCAAGGTATCAATAAATTAGTGAACTCAAACTAACCTCAAGATAGCTGATGGTCTCACATCCCAACATGTTAAATGTTAATGATGAACTAGTTCCTGATTCAGGAGACTCAGAAAAGACAGAAAATGGCTTCTGTTTGTAACTCAGTGTTTGCCAGCGGTGAGCCCGACGTCCAGCTTCCCCATCATTTGAATATTATTGAAATGAGCCTTTGAAGTGGGTAATTACTGGACAGGCGGTATACTCAGGTCTTTTGAATCCACCTTCTGCGCCGTGTCCGTTGGG
>JAPMOB010230550.1:0-88349 GCA_029875015.1 Lepomis gibbosus
CTGCATTCTGGTAAGTCGACAGACTAGCTTTAAACAACTGAAGTGAAACATGTAGCCTGTCCTTCTTCCATTTACGCTCATTCTTTCTGCTGGCTTGTCTTAGCAGTGGGCCACAGTCTGGCCACCCCTGCTCTAAAGCTTTACCTTTTCATTGTGTCTCCTCTCTTCTAGTATCTGTTGCTGGTTTATGGAAGTGATGGCGCCAAGCTAAATGATAGTAGCTCCAGGTTCATGTTTAATGGAGGGCCCAATTACACATGAAAAATGGGCCTTGTTCTGTAATGGCTGGCTAAATCCAGAGCCTGGAGCAACCACGGTGAAAATGCTCCAAAGAGGGACGACACGGCAGAGGTGATGATTTCTCCGCTAAAGATGCTATGTGATATTTTGTGTGATGAGGTTTTCAGAGGATGTGTTTGTATGTGCTGCCACACTGAAGAACGCTTTCATTGCGTGTCGTTTTCATTGCAGAAAGACTGCGATGGAATGTGTGACATTCCATTTAGCTTGAAACAGATGAGCTTGTTATAGATTGTTCATGGTGACTGCGTTTATAATAACGGATCCTATTGGCATATTGAATGATGCTTTCAGGAGATTATGCTGAGAGAGATTTGCTTGGCCAAGTCAATGTGTTAATTCTCTCTGGATCATGGAGAATAAATAAAGCTATTGCAGAAGAGCATCTATAGATTTGTGTTTTCTAAGTGTTCAGAATGGAAAATCTACGTTTAGTGCGTTAATCTTAATAAAAGATTTGAATCTTAAATTTCCACATGTGATGATTTTACCTGATAATTCAAGAAAATGAAAAAAAACATGTTCATCCCTGTGAGTCCACACATCTGAAATACTATGCTCTGCCAGCTACACTACAAAACACTCAGACAAAAGGGGGGTCTGATTATCGATCGCCAGTGTTGCAGTGCCTCGTGGCACACAAAGGAAAATGCACTCACCCATCAGCAAGCAAACTCACACAAACGGACAGGGAGGAAGCACTCGACACGTCACAAGGAGATCACATTTCCCGTCAGACTCCTTCCCTGCCCCACACTGAGTTCTGATTCCCAGCCCTCAAGTGACAACCAGACAAATTGGTCTTGAAGAAGCCCAGAGGCAATCAGAGCACACCACTCACCCACAATTACTTGTCCTTTAACGAAACGATCAATGCGCTCAGTGAATCTGACCATTGCAAGCTGGGACATGCTAAAATAGACTCTCTGGTTGGTGGGGTGAATCTCTGGGATAATGAGAAAGAGACAGAAAGACAAGGTAACTGAAAAGGCATCCAGTGCCTTTTAGTTTGAAACGTCCTCAGGCATAAAAATGTGCATAAAAACTTTAGGTTGCTCATTACCGAAAACAAATAATTTTAGTGTAAAGCAGTTCTTTTTTTTTTCACTGCCTGATGACAGGGATTGGAAAAACTCCTGAAGAAACACTGATCACATACACATTACGATAAGCAAATTAGCTCCAGACTGCTTTTAAGACAATTAAAGAACAGCGTAAATGTAGTTCTAGTCCCATAATGACTGACCCAGTCAGAACTAGAAGAACATTATATTCCCAGAGCCTCACTATGCAGTCACCTCACGTGTTGCTGCTCTGATTGCCTACCACTGTTTTATCACCCTTGCATGAGTATAACCTATGCTAATACTGATTGCCTCCACTGCAAGTCTGATCAGTCAACCATAGTGATATAATGGGCCATCAAAATAAGTAATGACAAGGGCACTAAAAGTTGATTTATTGATTCCTCTGCGTAAACCTATAGCACTTGCACGTTTGTTGGATTCTTATGGTGAGTAAGAAATCCCCATATGCAGGAGGTTGTTTCCTTTCTATAGCAGGTGGTCACTGCAGGGGCTTTAGAGTGCCTTCCACTTGGGCTTGTGAGTGGGTTTATGTCACTATGGCAAGGCTACCGGAGGTGGCGCATCGGTTTTGACGGAACGGTGCAAAAATACATTTCAAAGGGAATTGTGCATGTGTGGGCTGTGACAATGCATCTGTCTGCCATTGTCAGCACAGAAAAAGTTGGGCTTTTATGTGCAGATACAATCGGCTGCATGTTGTTCAAGAGCATTTTGAGGAAAAATACCTTTAAGTTTCCTTTAATATACATGACAAACTAATGGCGTAGTAATCAGTCATTGCATCATGTTTATATACCATATGAAATTTGGCTGCATAGTTCCCTCACTGCAGTTAAGTTGAATTTATTAAGTGTATATAAGAGATCATCGAAAGTGCCTCTTTTGATCTCTTATTCATGACCTCAGCGTGACTCCACTCATCTAAGAGAGCCCAACACATCAGCTATCCATACAGAACACACACTGGCTTCATGTTTGCTATCAAGGCAGTTGTGTTCTCATTATTATTTAATATTGCCCATGTTTTGTCTCACTGCTGTTTGGTACATACGCACGGACACGAAGGGAAACGTGGCCTTCACCTTCTTGCACCTCCTCTTTCCACACTGTGTAACTTCAGTCATGAATCACTGATGATTTGTGTTGCGGCAGGATTTTATTAGGTTTGAATTCAATTTTCCACTTCTGGCAAATGGACGAATGTTAATAATTGATGTGTAAACCATGTCTGAGGGCAAGAACAAAAGGGAGTGTGTCTTTATTGATCTTAAAGGTTTACAATCCTGCAGGCGATAAAGGTCTAGTTATGAAGGATCTCATCAGAGGTGGGAATTTGGTGTAAATCCATGCTTATTGTGAAATAGGCTGGCTCTGATGAAACTGAGCTGCATACAGTTAAGTTAAATATGATTTTTTTCTGTTTTGAAAGGTCCAAAACTATGTCAATTCTTGTATATGAGGATGAGGCATTCATTATTCATTTTAAACATGTAAATGAACTTGCTAGAGACAGAGAGAATGTCTTAGTGCCTTTAAAAATTACATCCCTCTCCTTTTATCTTTATTGGTTGATTTAAAACAGTGAGAAAATAGGGTACAAATTCATGCAGTCCTTATACACATGTAATTGAGTTTTGTGTGCAGTTACTCAGCAGACAGAGCCTCCCAGTATTACGCTATATACAGATTTCTTTCTACTTGTTATCAGTGTTCTTTAATACATTTGAATCTGCTAATTGTAAAGTTGTAACAATGTTGTTCCTTAAATAATTGGTGTACATTGTTCCATAAGCCTAAAATCCTTGTCATCTAGTAGAGCACGTACCATGTGACTTAAGTGCTTACTGCAACGGCCCCCGGTTAGAACTTGGGCCCTTTGCACCCTGCTATCCCCTCTCTCTCAGCTGCCTTTCCTTTGTCTCTCTATTGTGAATATCAAATTCAATTCCAATTTAATTAAATTTTATTTATATACCGCCAAATCACAACAGGTATGTCAGAGCGCTTTTCATAAAAGAGCAGGTCTAGACCGTACTCTGTGATATTATTTACAGAAGTCCGACAATTCCCATCAAGAGCAAGCACTAGGCGACAGAGGCAAGGAAAAACTTCCTTCTAAGAGGCAGAAACCTCGAGCAGAACCATGGCTCAGGGATGGGCAGCCATCTGCTTCGACTGGTTGGGGATGAGGCACAGAGAGAGAGATAGCTATAAGAGGAGGGGGGGGGGGCGGCATTCAGATATATGCACAGAAGTACAGACTATGAAGGTGATGTTGTACAGACTGAATGAATAATGGTACAGATATTTATAGTAATGTTTATGATAATAATAACAATAACACTAGGACTAGTACCAATAATTGTAGCAGAGGGTGTCAAGCAGGAACACAGGGGCAGCAGGTGACTCGCAACCACAGATCCAACTCCTCAGCTCCAGAGCCAGAAACACTTGCAGGAAGTGATCAGAGAGAGGAGAAGGACGAAAAAGCACAAGACTACGGGAAAGTGAAGAAGTTGAGTTAGTAACATGCATTAAGGGGATGAGGTTGTATACAGAGGGAGAGAAAGAGGAGGAGAGTGGAGCTCAGTGAATCACATAAAGCATGAACACAGTATATCTGTTCAATCCTTGCATGCTCTCAGGTAAATTTGTGTTAGTGAGCTATGAAGATGGGAAATGAAATTCATCGATTGCCTATTGACCCCGGGGGCCCAAGCACAGAACAGTGATGTGACTCTGCAGCTTGACCGTGAAATACGATTTTATGACGCTTGCTGAGCTTTCACCATTGGACCCAGACTTTAACCCTTTCCGTTTTCTTTCTTTTCAAGCAAAGGCAGGCGACTGAGATTATAAAACATTTAGCACAGTCAAGAATAGAAGTTACTGTGATGCTTTATGGATGTCAGAACGGCTATAGTACAGCTGGTAGGGCTTCAGTGCTTTTCCTCAAGGATATTTCAGCAATGCAGACACCTGCCATAACAGGATTTCCTCCAGTTGAAGGGCTGTCTGCTTAAGGCTGCAATACACAAGAAGAACAATGTCAAAGTTGTGAAAATTCAAATTGCTGTCAAACTGCGCTGCGAGCAAATCTCTCTACCCTCACTGTGTCTGGAGATCTGTGTTTTCTTTTCCTGACACCCCACACCAGATTGGGGGGGTGGAGCTTGCAGATTGAGTTTTTGATTCTGAAATATGAGGAGGCACTCAGTCTTTGTTGCAAGCCTGTGTGCTCATGTATTGTAAATACAAAAATTCCAACACAAATTCAGCAATATTGCTTTGATTTAATTTATCCTGAAATGAGTTGTGGAAAGAGAAACAAAGGAAATTAACTGGAAACACACTGTCCAAAGGAAACTCATGTTACACTGTTTACCATTAGGAGGCGATGGATTATTTGGCAGAGTGGTGAAGAATCTGAGCAAAGAGCAAAATTTAAAGTCAATGCGAAATGTTGTTTTTGGTCACAATTCAGCCATTTTAATAGATCAAATATGTCACTTTATTTGTAGTCTGTTTTCAGCATTTCTCACTACACTATCCAGCCGCCTTTGGTGAATAAAGCAATATCAACATCATACCAAAGGAAAAAAATAAAAGCACTAGCATATGTGCTGAAGCAATGACCCGATTAATGTTTTCTTTTCTTTTCTTTTTTTTTGCAATTTTATAGCTCAGACATTTAATAAATGAATGGGAACATATTCATCAGGCCAACTGATAGTGAAAATAATCTTTAGTTGCAGCTAGATTGTGTCATTTCCTGAATAGTTTTTAGTATCATGATAATTGACACACTTGTCCCTCATAACTGCTCAGACACACGATGTCTTCCTGTGTTTAAACACTGGTTGGCTGTTCGCTCTGCAGAAGATGATGGGCTGTAAGCTCAGGCCACGGCAGCACCTTACAGATGGATGTGAGTCCTCCACCTCTGGCGGAGGACATGGTGCAGCTGTCCCTAACTGCATTAAAAGACCCCCATTGGATAATTTCTTTCTTCCCCAGAGCACATACAAATCTGAGCTCTGAAAACTCACCTTGTGGTCTGTGTATTTGTGTGTAAGTGGTGTCCCTCGACATCAGTGTGTGTGCATTTTGTGTGGTTGCACACCGCCATGGGAAATTTTGCCTAACTACATTTTCCTGTTCCGTGAAAATGAACATATTAACACTTGACAGGCATTTGCTTGTACCGCTGTGACGAATGCATGCTAAACAGCACTCGTTGCAATTTGAGGCGGCCTCACATTAAAACTGCACTTAGGCTTGTAACCCTGCAGAGTGGGCTACTATAATTGACTCCTGCAAACAGCGTAATTTACATTAGTTGCGTAATTTCAGAGAATCGAGCTGCATTCCAACATTGTGTTCTTATTTAAAAGTGAAAAACCATGAAAAGCCTACCACAGAGCAAGTGCTGTCACACCCACAATGCTCTGGTGAGTGGAGAAATACTGGAATGTGTTCACCTGCTTTGTTTGTCATAGATAGTACAGTTGGTGGGTGGAAGTAGAGATGGAGTACAATGAGTCTTTCTATGGGTGTGAGTTTGTTGCATACATTTGATGGACCATACAATTCAGCACCAGCCTGACATGTATCACTGAAGAAGAGTTCAACAGGCGGGAGATGAAAATAGTTGATTCCATGAATGGATTATTAGACAACGGCACAGACATGTAAGAGCAAGACCCCCAGACCTAAAGAGATGGACAAAAACTGTATTTTTAGCTGTTTAATGTCTCCTTTTATTTTTTTTTATATGTTTGTAGTCATTTTATGTCTGTTTGAATTTTTTTCTGTGTAATTTGAGTGTGTTTTAGATGTTATTTTATATCTCTGCAGTTCTGCATCTCCACATACTTGTTTGGTGTCTCTCTCTCTGCAGTCATTTTGCATCTCCATCATGTAGTAATCTTGAGTGTCTTTGTGGTCATTTTGCATCACCACGTAGTAGTCATTATGCATCTTTTTCATTGTCATGTTCTCTTTTGTAGTTCTTTGTGTATCTTTGGGGTTGTTTAGCATCTCTTTGTAGTTCTTATGTGTCTCGTTGTAGTTGTTTTGTGCCTCTCTGTAGTCATTATGCATCTTTTTGTAGTTTATTGTGTCGGATTGTGGTGGTTTTGCATCTCTTTAGCCGTTATGCACGTCTTGGTAATTTTTACATCTTTGTCGTTATTTAGCATCTCTTTGTAGTTGTTATCCATCTCTGTATCCTTTTTGTGTCTCTTTGTAGTTGTTTGTTTTGTGTGTCTTTGAACTTCAGTGTTTTACATTAATTAACGAGATCACAGCAGCCCGACACAGTCTAATTTGTTCCGCCATAGTTTCAAAATGTACCGAAATAATCATAATAACATTACAGACCCATAACATTGTGTTTTGTGGGCACTGTTTCATGATGCTGTACGCTAGCACGCTCACACACTTTGGCATCCAACTTGAAACTCATTTGTTTTGAGATAACTATGGCAATGTTAACTGTTTATGTTTCTGTCACTCATTCGTGAGTATCGATTAAGCTAGCCACGCCTAAATTTGGAGTGCACATGTATTAAAGCCTCTATGGTAAATCCACTGAAACGGACCAGTGCGACCTGACAGGCAGGTTGGTGACTTTATCCTGTCATTTTCTCTCTTTACAAAAACAAGTGTTGCAGTGTGAGAGTCCTACCTGAAGAGAGGCTGTGAAGTCTTCATGTTACGCCATACGAGACCCACATACAACATAATTTACCAAATTGGGTCGGACTTTAGCACGAGGATAAACATGTGACAATGTCCGGTTCTCAAAATAAGGTATCTGTACAGTATGGAAATAAGATTCACAGAAAGTATAAATAATATTATATGCGCACATTAAAAGTAAAAGAACAACAATAATACATTGTTAGGGAAATTTCTTATTCTATTGTTTATTCTTTGATTTAGGGTTGCTGGAAAAACATTAAATTAATTTGTTAACTTTTGTTGCTGTTTCATCACCATTTATAGCTATACAATGGGTTTATGAATAGTTTACTAGAGCATAACATTGTTTACAAGAGTGTGGGAAATCTGTGGGAAACAATGAACTTGTAGTAATTTTCCTGTCTTGTGTAATTTGGATTTCATTTTCTTCTCTTTATGATAATTTGGCATCTCTTTGAAGTTACTTTGTCTCTCTGTGGTTATTTTACTTCTCTTTGCTGTCATTTTGCACCTCCATATAGACATTTTGTGTTTCAGATGCTAGAATTCATAGGTTAAGAAACTGCAGCTGAAATTCTGTATTTACTTGATGCTGGAGATGAAAGGAAGCTGTTTGCCCATCTCCCTGTATTTTAATGAAATGTTACTCTTGCCTCAGTTTGCTGTGGAGCTGTAATGTGAAGGAAAAAACAAACAAAAAATATTCGATTGGATTTGGGTGGCCAATTCTTAATATTAAAAGACTTTTTAAAAATTTTTAAAAATCAAGACATTCAGGCTTTCAACCAAGCTGTGTGACTTTCCATCAAGAAGAATAGACATCCTCATCAAATAAAGGTCAACTGCCCCTCAGACCCCTTGACCTGTGTCCGGTATGGCCTGCTAAGTAGTCCATCCACGGTTGACTCACACAAATCGGCAAACTTTGTCATTTCTGTTATCACTGTCACCACATGCCCCACCGCATCCACATATGGATCATGCCACAATCTGCCAGCATCACCGTGATGATGCCGTTGACCCACCTTTTTTTGTTTGCACAATTTTTATGTGCAGGAACTCAACCTAGTTCTGTTACGCACAGCATAGATGAGCTCTTAACCTAGCGATCATGACTTTCTAGAGTCTGTGCAAGATACAGTGTGAAAGTGAATAAGCATATTTCTGTTGCACACAATTTTGTTTATTTTTTACTTATTCTTCACTAATATATTATTGCAACATTCTTGTATATTTTTTTTAGCAACATTTAACATTTGAGAACTGTGGGGTCTTCTTTTAAATGGAAAAAGAAATTGGAATTGTCTGCATTGAAAAATACCATTTTTGTATCTGTATCAGAACTCACTTTATTGTATCGACACTAGCATTAAAAAGTTTACATAATAGTCAGCCCTAAAAATATTGCTTTGCTTTTAAGTTTCACAAGATAAGCCATGAGAAACAACTGATTTAAGCCGCAGAGGAAGCTGCCATTTCCCTATTTATTGCCCCCCTAACCCTCCACATCCACCTCCACCACAGATACAGTATGTACTGTACAGTGCATTTGGTAGAATAGCAATTGCCTTTCTTTTGCCTCAGCATGTTAAGAGACACCAACAGCATTAATCACGGTGTTAGTTCCTCGCTGTCGGTGCGTGCAAGTGTGTGCAAGCGAATTTGCATGATAGGATATGTACTGTGGCATCCACTTGGAAGACAATCTGTGGCCAGTAGTGTTCAGCCTTCGTTTCTGTGATATATTAGTGCCATGAGATTGGAACATAAAGGCATTAAAAACTAATAAGAGAATATTTCCGTGGTGCGGTCTTCCAGCATGTAAACTATAATGCAGTCTTAAGGCCGTTACATGAAAGTGAATGCTTCGTGTGAGTTGAACAGTTTGTGTGAGGTTGGTTGATACTTTAGAGAGCATGTAGATTGAACATATTAATTGGCTTCTAGTTTCAGATCAAAGATTCAGGGAACCAGAGACCATCCACAATCAGGATTAGAGTATTTTAATGCAAGTAGACTTTAGTGATTTGGAGAGGCATGAAACAAAGACTTGTTTCCCCTCTCAGTCTACTAAAGATTAATGACCCAAAGCTGTTGGATCAAATTCAGCTTTTAAATTAGATAGCTAACACATATTTTCAAGGACTGCTCCTAATCTCATTTTCCACTGCTGCTAATCACATTTTAATCATTTGCTTGCCTTCCTACAGTATATCAGATAAGACTGATAATAACAAATTAAATCACTTTTTCTCAGCACCTGAAAGTGAACTGAATGCTGGGACAATATGATATAACGCAAGTTGCAACTTCGCAGCACTGACAAGTAATCTGGCCTTGATGCAGGGGGAACATAAGAGAGTAGGTGATACTTCAGTGTTACACTAGCCACAGGCAGAGATAGCATTTTGTTACGGTATCTGTGCATGAGATGGCTTGCAACATGTCTCACCATTTACCCAGGGAAAAGGATTTCCCCTCCACTCTCTGGTTTATTAATAGAGAGCTGATGCATGTCGGGTGTGTCGCTGCAGGGTTAGCATCATTGACACGGTTAATGTTTCACTTGTCACTGTTGGTGATAAGCTGTCATCAGAGCCAGCCCTGATAGATTTTAGATGAGATCGTGGCCCGAGGCGGTTGAAGAATGTGTCATGGCACTGTTTGTGACCTCATCACAGCCACGGGCCGCTGAAGGTTTGTCCATCCAATTGCATTTCTCAGCTGCTTACACGGCCATAAGCTCATAAGGCAATTCCTGCTTGACATATTAAAAGCACTCCCTATCATAACACTGACTTGCATTTTTTTCCATGCCAGACTGCTGCATATAAAACCTAATTGGACATTAGAAGACTTTAAATCACTTTAGATTTGAAGAAATTAGAAGGTACTAAGATACAGGCCCCACTGCATGGCATTTTGGCACACTGCGATGGTAGCTTAACCCACTGGGCTTAGTATACGTAAATGACTCTCTTATACAGAAGTTTCATTGAATCTGTTTCAAACATCTGTATTAGTGCTTGTTTGGAAACCTATATCTTCCCAATAAGAATAGTGTGGGAAGTCTTGTTAGAATTGCCTCTAAGATCTTAGGGAGTGACTGACTCAAATCTTTTGGTCATTTATAACAGGAAGTTCTTTAGGACAGCTAATGCTGTATTGGACTGCCAGGACCATCCACTCCAGAGGGAGTTTGAGCTATCACCTCCAGGCCACTGTATCAGGGCACCTGTTCAGAGGACTACAAGACTCCATGTCTCTCTCATCCCTAGTGCTATTCATATGCTTAATAGCAATAAGCACTGTGGCTGTATTCCTTGCTGCATAATAGATCTTTCCTAGTGGGACAATCCTAGTGGGATGTAAGTATTTTTGTTTTTGATCAATCTGTATTTATTTTTCGTCAAATGTCAGAGGGTAGTGAAACATGTCTGTCACTCATTTATTAATCTAAAGTGTATCAGCTGTCGTACAGCCATAAATACTTGCGCAGTCCTAACTGAACTCCCAAAAAATGTTTGTTGGACCTTGACGCAAGATTGTGTAACTTTTGAAAAGAAATAAAACATTCGTCCTCTTATATACTGTATAATAAGTTGAATTCACAAGCAGTAAAATCCTTGCTCAGTTCAGTACATTCAGGGGTTTTACTACTATGGACTTACTCACACTAGCTTATGGTGGCTTATGCTAGCAAACGGTAGGTAAATACTGCTGTAGGCTACAGCACACAATACTGAGTCAGTTCACTGAATTTAGGACTCCTCCCACTTTTGCTACTGTTTCAATAGCTTAGCAACATTTCAGCTTATTTTGAGCAATATCTTATTGTAAGATGAAGTTGCAGTGGCCACTGTTTAGGAAAGGTTACAGTACAAGGTGGCACTTTTAAGGGGGAGTCGAGCAATTTCGTATTACACTTCCATAAAAACTCTTAGTCCTTTGTATGGGCATATCCAAAAACCCTGGATCTTACATTTCACACAATGCAACACTTTTTTTTCGTTAGACATGACTAAGTTCCTGCAGAGCCACAAAAGACCATGCAACTGTGACATGCCACCCGTCCCACCAGCCCTCACCACCTGACTTCCACATCAACTTGCTCATCAGTTCACATTCCCAAAATCATCCCCTTTTGCTGACACGTGCCTCTTATTATCTCAGACCATCACTGTACATAACCTTTTAGGTTACCAGATGCTTCCCATCTGTTACATATTCCTGTTTCCCTGTCCCTGATTTTCTGCCTGATATCTGCTAACTGTGTTTTGACCTACTGCCTGTTTATGACCTGCTTGCCTTGCTCGCATTTGGGTCCTGAATGCCTCATAAACACATCTATGACAGTGCCAGTTTAATCTACGTTCCAGCCTGGGTCGTGTTGTGCTACAGTACAGTTATAAAGCATGTTGATTTAAAAGCGTTCCCGCCAGTTGCATAATTGCTTAATGCCAAGATACCAGTCTGTGCTTTCAATCAGACCAAAGAGAAGACCTTATTGCTTTATTTGCTTGATTTTGTTATCTAGCCTAGTGGAACACGAGCACTATGAAAGCCTCATCACAAATTCTTTATGTGCAGGGACTGCTGCTGTGCTCATTCTCCTACATGACCTTACACTCTGGATAAATCCCCACTCTCTTAGCTGTACAAGATATATGTGACTGAAACCGAGCAAGCTGATTAAACTGTGCATATTTAATAATACGTTTTCAGAGCTCAGTAGAAATCTCTCATGCTGAGGACTATGAACTGCTCCCGTGCCGTCTCATGCGGAGCACAATTGGCTAAAATGATAATGTACAGTATACCACAATGCCTAAATGAAGTGGAATGAGGAGTAATGTTTATTGCTGTTGGGGATTAGGAACACCCAGATTCAAAGGAGCATTAAATTATGTTTTCATCTCGCATCTGGATTGCTTATTTAGCGACTTTTGGGTCCCCAAGTAACAGCAGTAATCACTGCACGCACTGTTCCACGGAAGGATTTATTGGGTTCATCCTCACATCTCAGCACAAGTTTCATAGTTTTGTATTTGGAGATGAATCGGGTGTGAGGAGTTATGATTCAGAGTGAACACTGCTCATTACATTGCTGTAATGCAATATCCACTGTGTTAAAAGACGATGGAGGGGTTTGGTTATGGAGAACAAAACCAGAATATTGATGTCTTTGTCATTCGTTGCTGCTCTGCGGGAATTTTGATTCTGATACGTTTTGGCTTGAGCTGATGCATTTCACACCTGACTGAGGAGAAAAGCACCAGACTCGCTCCTATACGGTTTGGTGAACACTGATCTGCAATCAGTCGGCTCAGTGTCACAGACGCCGCAGACAATGTCAGCTACATGTCAGGGTGTAATAAAATAATGTGACAAAGGCCGGGCCTATAGGGCGCACAATGGCAGCAGGTGGGGCTGTGCTGCTGACAGATCGACTTGAGCGGGTACCGTTGAGACACACACCCAACTGTAACTGCTTGGCCAGCGTCCATGTTGGCCAGCCCCAGTTTACCTCTGCTGCAGGGAACTCTCTCTCTGTCTATCATCTGCAGTCAAACTGTGGTAAAGACAAGTTATATGTTTTCAACTGTTTCTCAGTAACACTGCAACTTGATTTAAGTTATGACTCCTCAGCTTTTATTAGAGCTCAAGGAAAGTTTTGTACTTTGGTGCGTCACTAAACGTAGTGCTGAGGTATACACCTTTTTCTGTTTACAGTCAGCAGTCATTCAAAGGGGGGAAGAAAATAAAAGAAAAAGATCTGGATGAATGCTGCGCATTCAAGCCCTGCAGCGTTGAGGAAGCCAAGACCTCCTCATTATTCATTGTACATGTCCCCAAAAAACTGCGCTACGTCTTTAGAAACGAGATGTTTTGTTAGCCAAGATATAATGCCAAGCAAATAGTGGATTCGCTGGGGTTCAATAAACATAAAAGTGGCTGAGCTGCCCTGCTTGGCCCAGTTGTGGAAATTAGGCTTTTGTTTTTGTGCCACCATTTGAAGGGAAATCAACCTTTTTACTGGGCCATATTTGTCTTTGATTGATGGCAGTGGGATGCGGCGCGCGCCACGAGGGCTGCTGCCCACTGATTTAGACCATCTGGGCAGGTAGTGGGTCCCGCTGTTGCTGCAGCAACATATTGTGGTTAAACCGGTCCCAGGATGATTGTAGGTGTGGCGCATATTGGTGGCCGTGCAGGAAAAAAAAGTGCTGACTGACATTTTTATTGTTGCATCATTATTGCTGGATTGCAGCACAGCCATCCTTCATATTTGACGTTAACAATACAGAGAAGCTTGCATTAACAAACTCTCACGCTCATCATCCCTCCGCTGCTGCTGCAGTGTGGCTTTGAAAATATGCCTCATGACAACCTCCGCGCCCGCTGTGTGTCTTTTGTCCTCTAAAGACCGTTCTTAATTGATCCCTAATTAGAAACAGCAGGTTGCAGATGTTGAGCTTCCTCCTTTGCCAACTGCTGCTTAAATACTCATTTGGATGGGCAAGTGAGTCTTAAAACAGCTTTCATGTCAGTTTCTTTGAGGCTGTGCTAGTATCAGTGACTGCTTTTTTGCTCGTCCATTATTACCATCCAAAAAAGTGCTTACAGCATGACATAGCATAACAGCAAAGTCATTTTTCTCTCTTTCCAATATACTGTAGCAGACAGTACCATTTCCTATATTGCTTCTTTCAGCAGTGTCCTTCCTACGCAGGAAAAAAGCACTATTCATTAACAATTTTCACATTTTTTCTTATGTTGATGGCTTGCCACTGAAAAAGGCTTAATGTGTACCATTTTCCTACACTTTCCATTTCATTTCTTCCCTAAACAGTACTGCTTTGCTTGCAATTCTTTGAGATACTTAAGAAAATGTTGCAGTAAAAAGCCCTGACTCTGCTGCCCAGAGTTTTCCTCACCTCTCAAATAGACTGGATCGTCACTGCCTCATGTGATGTGTTTGGGGTTTTTTTACGTACGAATTCCAACACAAAGCTGACAGAAAAACTCTTAATTTATATATTATTCGCATGTGAAACATTTATAATTTTTTTTAGAAAGAGTTCTGACACTTTGCAGTGGGCTTCTGGCAGATTGTGTATTACGTCATGGAAATATTAAAAAAAAGGCATATCTGCTCTCTGTTATTTACATTGTTCTTTTTCTCAAGGGCCTCACATCTTTGTTATAAAATCTATCTCGCATGTAATGCCCTGTTGTTCAAAGGGCAGAGTGATTTTGATCGAAATATTGTTTAGGTGGGAGTAATGGAATCATAGCATGCATGCTTTTAGCCAGATAACACGGGACTGCTGTAAAGTAAACAGCTGAAGATTAAAGTTGATACCTTTCCCAGAATGTGGTTTAGAATGCTGATCTAGTGCTACTTTGGTTTGTCAAGATCATGGTCAAGATAAATCAATTGCGCCCTCTACTGTCCAAAACATGACAGTGCATTTTTCCATTACTTTAATTGCTGTAAATGAACTACAAAAAAAAAAAAAGTCACACCTAATATGGGAAATGTTTAACTAACTACATCTCTTCCCCATTCTGTTGTGAAGGTTGTACTCTAAATGATAACATGAAAAAAAAATTGCAGCAAACTGTGTTGAGTTGAAAGAGGTGTTATTTCTCTTGCTGTATCATGACCACACCCTTTTCCCGGTGTGTGGCTATTTCACACATTAAAACCTCACTGCTGTACCTTGTTTGGATCATTGTGTTGTACAGCAGCAGGTTGCAGCCGTTGCTTCACCTGCCGCACACCAGAACCATCATGACACTGGTGCAGACAATAATAGATCATAACTGTATTGGAGTGAACTGATGGTATGTGAAGAGAGAGGCGTGTACATGTTTATACCCACAGCAAGGCATTATTGTGCAGGTTAAAAAGCATTTGTTGGCAAAAGGGACATTCACACTAATCTGCTTGTACCAACATTGGCCCTTTATTTTATGTCTGTTACATTGTATATTTTTTGCTTACAGTACATTTTCTATAGTTAGAAAACGTGTCTGTTTCACATTGTATTTTTTTATTAGTTATCATAGCTTTACTACTATGTGTGACTATATACCTAAATGCTGTTTGGCTTGTTACCCTACTGTAAACTGTAAATACCTTTTAGAAAAATATACTGCTGCAACATCTTGTACATGTAGCACTTTGACAACAAAGATCAGTGCTTTTTTGATCATTTGACCTTTCTGTAGTTTATCTGAATTAAAAGAGGATGGCATGAAGGGCATGTCTGGAGTTGCATGTAGGCAGCCATAAGCTGGTCATCACTGCTGGAGTAGAATAATGTGGCACAAATTTATCAAACCTTCTGTGTTCAGGTCCAGGCACTTAATTTATCAAGTGACAAGAGCCCCTTCTGTCTTAGAAGAGCAGGTTCCTACATTAGTTTTATTGATCAGATGTCAGCTCTCCTGCTTGTATATGTCAGTAATGATCATGGGGACATACAGTAGCCTGTGTTGCAGTGCAGGAAAATTGAGCTTGAAGCTCCCATGCATGAACCACAACACAGAATGTTGGATTTTATTTATAATTATATATAATTTATTGATTTATCTATTTAATGCCACCACTTGGGTACATTTCCATATATTCTGCACTGATTAGATATAGCTGTTAAATACGACGATGCTTGTTTAACTGAAACTGCTTGTCGTGTCTGTCATAGACAGAGGAACATGACGATGCTGAGATTATTTTAAAATGCAAACACTGGGAGAGATGCATGCTCTGAATGTTGTTTTGCTGCCACTTAGTGGACATTATAAAAACTGTTCCTTGAGACATGAAACTACAATAATGGTTCACGTGGAGAGTCTAAACCATTGCAGAATCAAATACATATCCATAAGGTTATCTTAACATACACAGCAAATATGGAAGAGTTATAGTATAAATATTCACAATATGATAGAAGTGAAGCTTCTGACCATCAGTGCATGTAGTATAAATAAATATGCAGTAAAGCAGTCACATTATTTCCAGATTTGGCCAGATATATCAAACAATATACAAGGTGCACGTGTATTCTCATTTCAACTATCTTAATTATAACATGATGAATATAGTATGTGTTTGGGCTTATCATAAACAAAAGAGATATCATGTGTACTCTTTCAGATGCAGACAATGCAAATTATAGTACATTTCAGGGCTACAACTAATACTAACAAGCTGGACTGGTCCCTGAATAAGCTGCACTATGCAAAAAGGCTTTGTCTGCAGTGAAATTTTCCATATGTGTTGTCAGTCGATGGTGGCAAGTATCATTTTCTATGCTGTGTGATATGTTGCGGAGGTAACGTGATGGACAGAGACACTAGGCGGCCGGACAAGCTGGTTCAAAAGGCCGGCTCAGTTCTCGGCAGGGGGCTGGACTCGGAAAGAAAGGGCAAGTGCCATCCTGGACAATGTCCTCCACCCCTCTTCACAACATCCTGGTGTGCCAGAAAACCAGCGGACGCCTCATCTCGCTTCACTGCAGGACTGAGAAGTTCATGAGAGCCTTTGTCTGTCCATCAATTTATTTATGATGATGATTATTTACAATATTCATTATTCTGTTTATTATTTTCACAATCATTTACTCAAAATGTCAGAAAATAGTGAACAATGGAATAGAAATTCCATTTTTCACTATTAAATTAACTATTTAGATCAGAGATCTGACAGAAACGTAGGTAACAGAATAGGATATACTGCTGATGCAATTTACTGTTGAGGTAAGTTACACTTTGGCTGGAGCATAAAAGATCTTGCAGTGCTTCTCAGGTTCTTCTCAGTGGGTTTGGTTCCCTGCACTTTGAACTTTTTTCCATTCGTTACTCTGCTACATTTGCTTGTAAGAAAGTGGAATAGATGTTCGCTTTCAAAATGTTTTTTTTCCGCTCAAGAGTATAAGGATCTTACTCAAACCTCTTGTTTTGGTCTTCGCCTCGAGCCATACTCTGTGTAGCTTAACTTCTCTGATTCATCGCTCTCATCACGCATCAGCTGCTGTTCACAAGCTCCCTGCGGCAATTTCCATACATTTCCATTTGCCTTTGCACACCGTCAGTTTAAAAGACAGTGGGGGCCACTACCCACCTATGGCTCGCTGCTCTGTGTCTGAGTCACAAACACCTACAGACTAACAGCGTTCCTTTTAATGAAGCGCTGGAAATGGCAGCAGGAAAAAAGAGGTGAAAGAAAGGTTATGTGGTATAAAAGAAAGAAAGGTCTGAAGCCCACCGCTTAGGATAATGGACAGCCATATCAAATATGTGAGCGATCTGTGGGCAGCCGAGCACCTCCTGTACATACTTGAGGTGTACAAGCATTTACATTTGAAGCAGATGTTTACATGTGTTGGACGTTGGTCCTTGAAATGACCAGTGTTATAGGCATATGATGATATTCATCTTTTCTATGCACTACAATATCAATTATAAAACACGTTCCCAAATCCCATATAGTTAAACAGATTGTTTTCCTGAAGTGCTGTGGAGTAAGCCTCAGTGTGTGTGGAGATGATTTACCCCAGAGACATTTGATTATCCCACCCAGTTCTCTGGAGTGTCTAATTTAATGACAAGTCATTACTGCTCCAACGTAATTAGGCTACCCTTTGAAAAGCCATGCTCAGCTGATTTGGATCCTCAAACTGGGGCTACAGCTTAAGGGTTCCTGCTAAGTGGCTATGCTTTTGTCACCTTCTCACATTAGCACGTCCTTCCATATACATGTGCACATGTGCCCCGTTGCAGACATTTATATTATGTGTGTAACATAATCTTCAGTAACTGTCCAACATGTTGATGAACATGTGTACAAATTAGTGAATTTTGGGAGGATGCAGTGACTCGTTATTTCTCAAAACTTTTAAACCTTAAAAAAGCAAATTTGTTCTCTTCAGCCCCAACTGACCCCCCAAGACCTGTAAACAGACTTTGATGTTGAAGAACATTTTTTTCAAAACTACTGTAGGTAGTTATAAAGTGGAAACCGTGTTTTCTTTATTTCTCATGTAGATTAGGGTTAGGGTTACTTGACATTTTTATACATAAAGTAATGAAACAGACAGCTTTGCTATTTACTGATTCAAACGCAGCCTTCTCATGCTCCAAGCCTTGTCTGTACAGTCAGCGGGAAAGCATTACACTCCACTCACATAAAATACCTGCTGCTATGAGAGAGCGGACACAATAATTATGCACTGCAAAAGCCCCATAACGCTAGCAAGAGCTGGAATGGGAGGGCAAAATAACTCACTAAGGGATGTGGGTACACTAGAGGAAGATAGCACATGGTGCGCGAGTGCACAAGCAAGCGTGCACACGTACAGTGAACTTATGTTGGCAGAGCAGGGCGGTCGTAATAAGCTAGGTAATGAGTTAAAAGAGAGCCTAAGCATATGCCAGCTTGCAGTAGTAGGCTACGACAGTATACATTTTTCCCCATATGTTTTCATGAAAATATCACGGGATGTGTTTTCGGGAAAATATCAATGGATAATTCATTAAAGTAGATTTGAAATTGTTTTGTAGAAAAATGACCTTTAGTTCAAGCATTGCTTTCAGACCATTCATTCTCAGTGCTTTCTTGTTTGCAGGAAGTAGTAGCATGGATGAATAGAAAAGTTTGTGTCCCCTTGAAGATGAATTGTAGTCACATTGGTGTTAACCTGACTTTTTATCAACACTGTCGGGTTGAATTTTGAATTGTCCAACACTTTGGTTTAAAACCAGATATCTCTGCCTTGGCTGGATTTTGTGTTTAGCAAAGCTTAGCGTGCCAAAATGCCAAACTAAATTGGTTAAAGTTCAGAGTGTAAATTCATTCTGAACATCAAAATGGTAGCATTGTCATTGTGCACATGTTAGCATGCTGACTTTAGCATTTAGCTCAATCAGAATCTGGTTTATTGCCAGGTACATATTCACATACGAGGAATTTGGAATAAGTTAGTGCTTACAGTACACGTGAACATAAATGAAAATATAAATATATAAAAAGTAAGGAGATCAAAAAATGTACAACTTTACAAAAAATACAATAATATAATGCTGACAAATATGCGCAAAAGTTCACAAAATGAGCATAAAGCACTGTTGAGCGTTGTTGTAAAGCTCCACTGTGCCTCAAAGAGCTGCTAGCATGGCTGCAAACTCTTAGTCTTAATGGTTTGTTTGTTGACACCACCTAGAGTCACCAAAAGGAGAAAGGAAAAAAGAAGCAATGCGGCTCAAAGTGCTTTACAATAAAGAAAGTGCATGCACCTAGACTGAACATATTAACAGGAATAGAATGCCATAATTAATCTAAAACCAGTACCATGAAATAAATTAACGCTGAGTTCAAAGAGTCAAATAGATTGACTGATTTGCCAGGTAAATAATGAACAGATGCAAAACTGCTGTTCACTAATATTGTCTTTTCTTAGTATGGCTTTTTTTCAAGGTGGTTGTTAGTATTATAATTAAGGTGTCACGCTGAAATAATTGCACCCGTTGCTGGTACAACTCCTTCAGTAGAACCCAGTTACAAAGGAAATAGGGTGTGCACTGATGATGTAAAGGTCCTTGACCTTTAGAATGGCCACGACCAGCCCACTATGTGAAAGTGTGAGTTTTTGTTTACACAGTTTATGTGCGCATACGATTTACAGAGCCTGCCACACAGTATGTACCTTACCTTCTGTCTGACATCCGTGGGAGGCCTCGGAGCAACAGAGCACACTCTGCAGACTGGAAGCAGGTTAATGTAGTGGGTGCAAATTGGTACTTGATTGCAGTGGTTGGCTGTTCCGTTTCTGAATCGGACTGCCGTCACACAGTTCATGAAATGGATTGCGTGTGGGTGGCACAAGGAGCGGATGTATTTTTTTCGTTCTGTTTTCCTCTTTTGATGTGTCACGTCAGACGAGCATCTCTGTGGTTATTTTCACCCACTCTGAGCAAAGGGACGGGAAAGGGGAAAGGTGTGGGCATGATTCTGACCTCCAGGTCTTCTCTCTAATCCGGCGGATCTTCCCCAAAGTCGGTCTGAGTCTGCCAAATAAGCTGCCGGAGGATCAACTCTGAAGAGGCAATCACTTTTTTTTTCGTAAGGCGTATGATGGGATGGGAAATAACTTTAACACCGTAGCAAGAGATTTTCTCTGTGGCTACGAATACGGAATCAGTATTACATAAAATACAGTGTTTCTGGATTTTTCTGGGGGTGTAAAGGTCAATCTGTCATCCTTCTTTCTAATTATAATTAAAGCATTTACATTATAAATCAGAGGGAGGAAATTATTTTCTTGAGTTAAACTGTCTTTTGAGACTTTCACAGAAAGCCTGTGGTGAAATAATAGTAATATAATGATATGGAGATTTATAGACATGTTTTCCATTATAGATCATCCCTCTTCTCTCATTAATCTGTTTATAAAATGACTCGTCGGCATTAGTAGTTAGAGGAGACACTCACTGAAGATGCCCACCACTTAATTTAAATATTTACAGCAGCCACTGCCAGTTTGAGGTCTCAGTTCTCACTAAATGTCATGGACACAGCATGGTTTTCTGCTCCTGTCCCCAGCAGGAGATGTAGTTAGAAGGCAGCTACTAAGGAATAATGTTTTTTATCTACAGCATGAGCTCTCTCGCCTTCCTCCCGTCTCTCCCTCCCCGTGTGAGGAGAGATCTGCTGAAAAGAGCGGCAGCACCAGTCTGCCCAGCATGTTACTGGCTCCCTCTCCGGTCGCACAATTAATTTAGGTGCTCAACTGGTACAAAGTAGCCCTTGCAGAGGAGAGATCAGCTAGCGAGCTCTCACACCAGAGCGGGAAAATAGGGGAAGGGAGGGGCCTGCGGAGCATGCGCGTCAAAATTCAAAACTCAACAGAGGCACGCATGTTTTACTCCCACTCCTATTGCTCTTCGTGCTGCCCACCTAGCCAGGGTGAATATAAAGGGAAGTTTGAAGCGGAGACTTGGTTTTTCCCAGCATTTC
This sequence comes from Lepomis gibbosus, assembly GCA_029875015.1. Taxonomy (NCBI): domain Eukaryota; kingdom Metazoa; phylum Chordata; class Actinopteri; order Centrarchiformes; family Centrarchidae; genus Lepomis; species Lepomis gibbosus. Next base: position 21,118 of record JAPMOB010230550.1, read on the forward strand.
TCTGGGGGTTTTTTTCATCCCCTCCGTTTTCACTCACAAGCCATCCCAGTGTGGGAGTGGGAAGTGTGTGAAACCTAGCAGGACTTCCAGATCACTAAGCGCGAAAGTCTGGAGGGCATCATGGGGGCTTTAATGGTCATCTTCTCGGTTCAGCCGAAACAAAGAAGCAAGGCGAGAGGTAGGTTTGATGGGAAGGGGACGAGGAAGTTTAATTTGATGAATTTGTTACGGCTAAATTAATTGTCTAGAAAAAAAAGGTAAGTGCCTGCTTGAAAAGATGTTGTACTTGTTGTGGATTTATTTTTAAAATACTTGCACAGATAAATTGTTCTGTGTTTGAGAATGTGCAGCATCAGTGTGTGTGTGTGTGTGTTTTTTTTTTTTAATTTAGGCATCCTGAAAATTCCCCATTAATCTGTTGTTTGCTCTCTAATCCCATCTGAATTCATGTTGCCACACCAGCAGTCCATGAAATTGACTTGAAATCGGCCACTTTTGGTAAACATTTCTCCTGGACTCCACAAACTTGCTTGACTTTTCCCATTTGCCTTTTCCCACAAGTGATTTTACAGTGGCAGCACACACCCGCAATCAGCATACCACATCGACTCTGCCAACGCAGACACACAAGCTTACGTTACATCTGGCTCCCTGCAATAATGTGCCGATCAGCCTCATTGTCACAGCTTGTCACCACAACAAAAGACGAGGAAGTCCGGTCCTCATTAAAGAACAATGAAATGTTTAGTGGGTGGCAAGCGGACAATAACTGCTCGCGGTTATATTTAGTGGTGTAGTGCTGGAGAGACAGAGTGGATGACACTTAAAGTACAGTAAGTCATATTTCACTGGGGTATTGCAAGAGAGCTTGAAAGCCAAATGAATGAGGGACTCTGTAACTCTCTCAGGTAATGGATCACAGAACGGGTGGTTATGTGCACTGTAAGCACATTTCACAGGGACCTAAAAAGGAGAACATGGGATCCAGATGCACAAACACACAGTGTAACAGTAGATAAATCACATGTGCCGTACCATATTGCGATGCTTAATTGGAGATCTAACATTCCAGGTAGTTTCAAACAGATGAAGCAAGGTTTTATAATAGATTGTATTTGAGAGATGATGGATGTCACAGCAGTTGGTGGTCGATGTTTGTCTAAGAATGGTGGTTAGTCCTCAAAAAAACTGACTGTCCCCTATACACATCCCCCTCTTCAGTTACTATAATTATGCCTCTCAAGCTTTCTGTTTTCACACAGTGCATACAAAGTTTAAAGTGGTAAGGACAGTGATTACCATAGAAATTCAGGGATTTTTGAAAGAATGATTTTAGACAGAGGAAGACAAAAGCAGACTGTTTGATTTCAATTCCTGAAATTACAGCTATATATATAACAAGCAAACTGTATCCGCTGTAGCTAGTTAGTAAGCGAAACATTGGCTCCTTTGCCTGACGTTGTCATGCTTCCGGCTGACCCATTTTCAAAGTCAGACTTACACTTTATTGTTTGTATTTTCAAACAGTATGTTTCACTTTTAACAGTAGAAGAGAAAGGGCTTTTAGGATGAGGGCTAACCAATGTGTTTGGCGAACTTAACAATATGTCAGGGTACAAATATACCTAATTATGCGGCTTAAACCGTAGAGAAAGTCTACACTGTGCATGTGTTACTGTGAACAGGGCTTTCTTTTACGTAATCTGTAGTCCCACAAAATGTAGTTAGTTAAAGAAATGCTCATATTCGTGCAGATAAACACACAGTTTAACCCTTTTTCTTACACTTTTGCTTTTTCCTTTGGGCAAGACAAAAAAATCCATCCTCCCAACTATTTAGTTGGCGAGAATCACTCTTTCAACAGTACTTCAGTATATTAGGAAATCCGAAGCTTGACACACAGTTATGGTTGCTAAGCTATGATTGGAAAGTCGCTGTTTAGGGGAGAGGTTAAGTGAACACTCACTTTTGCCAATTAAGTGACTAGTTAGTTAATAGATTTGTTAGCTGTGGATTAAAAGAAACAACTATTATAACAGTTGATTTGTTTAAGTCAATTATAAAACAAAATGAAGGGAAACATTTGCTGTTTCCAGTTTCTCAGATTTACTGCATTGTTTTGTGTCATTGTAAGGTGACGACTATCTTGGCGTTTAAAAACAGTCTACCTCCATGTTTCTTCATGTCTGAAGTCACGTTTGATCATGCGAGTTTCTGTGAGATCCCAAGTCCCCTGAAACACTCGTTTAGTATAAACGCCAAGTGTGTGGCTCTGCGTCTTCACTGAATCGTCTGGTGTGTGCATTCTTGCGATTAAAATATTAAAAATCAATTAACTGAAGGAGTTATCAAAAAACATTTGATAAAGAAAATAATTGTTACTAAAACAGCCCAATTATTTGTTGCAAGCCAATGCATGGTGCTTGCAGCAAAAACTGTAACACGTCCTCAAAGAAGGTAGAATTGGATGAGTTTGTGCAAAACCTGCACAGTTTAGTTATTGTATTTGAAATTTCTAACAAATATTTTGTCAAATCATGTAACACACTGATTTACTGATGTGGAGCTCTTTGGACAAGGACAAAATATAATAATAACACATGTACTTTCTGAGTGACCTTAGTGCTACTCCACTACCCACTCTAATGCATTCCATTAATTTTCATTGCTGCACTCATCTGCATGACAAGAGACCATGGTCGTATAAGCGCCCATAGGAACTTTGCCCTCCAAGTCCTTTTCAGACTCAGCCGGCCGGGCTTTGAGTGTCCCAAGGATAAGAGACGTGCCAGCGTCATTATGGTGGTACTCGATGATGTGTTTGGCCTTGTTATTCTTTATTTTAAATGTCTTGCCTGTTTGTGTTGTCGGGAGCTGTTATGAGTACAGTTTGTGTAGGAGTGAGATAGGTACACTCAGAAGTAGAGTTGCTCAAAGGGAAACAGCAAAGCATTAACTATGACTCAGGCTTCCAACTGGTAAATTAATGTTGATGGTGTGTTTGGTGCCTTTCAGTTCCTGAAAGAAAGTACAAGACCACATTGAAATGTGTTCAACAAAGCCTGAACTAGTTGGCTGACTTAAAGAATAGAAGTACCATTATGTATTGTCACTATTCAATATTCTTGCTGTATTGATGATTTATTGATGCTTGTATGTTGTTCGCTTGGGATAAAAGCGTCTGCCAAATGAGTAAATGTGAATGTAAATGCCACTAAGCTAAACTAATGTATGATGTAAACTAAGTTGAGGTTTGTTTTCTTGAGCTAATTCCTTGTGACATTAACACAAGGGGTGATGGAGATGTCCAGTATGGTTGTTGTTGCTGGCCCCAACTCCTTCCAGGCCTTCTGGTGTTTACAGAACCGAGCGGAGACTTCTACCGACCACAGGGAGGGCAGCTGTCATTTTTGGGGGTAGCCATGCCACCAATCTCCATGACCGCTCATAGCCAAGACATTTTCAGTTTCTCTTAAAAACACAAACATTCAGTTTAACACTCTTTAAATAAGTAATCTCTGAGCTTTAGATGCCGCGGCTGAGTATAATGACAGCAAGGAATTTAAACTTACGTCAACCTTATTTGTAGTTTCAAGCACCATTTTTGGGAACAGCATCTTTCAGACCAAATCTGCTCTAATTTCTAAAATTTACCTAGACTACCAGCTCTTACTGAGTGAACTTTATTCATAGAAAGTCTCTTTGTCAAAGGCGAATAATTGAAAAATGAACCATATGCCCAAAACACTTCGAATCTGTCTCATTAGATTTTTCCAACCCATCTGTCACATGCAGCATTTCTCACAACTCATGTTGTTCTGAAGTGCCGGGTGGGTGTGACAGAGATTTGAGAGAACGTTTAGTATGCACGTTGTTCTCATCTTACCAAAGGTACAAGTCTACTGATCTGTGTCACAGTATTCAGTATAAGCTAATAAGAAGTCCTCTAAGGACTCTAAGTAAATGCACAGTTGCACATAGTACATACAAAGTACATGATGTTCAGAACATATTTAAATTACTCTGAGCTGCTATAGACTGCAGAGCAGAACTTAATCAAAGACTAGTCAAACACTTTCCAAAATGTTCCAGGCTTACCATTTGCATTATAAAAAAGCATATGGGTGAATTTATATGTATTATCTCTAAATTAAATGGATTTCTTCTCCCAAAAGTTGGGAAATGTATTTTATTAAGCCATATGGCATGTATAAGATTTCTGATATCCTTATTCTCTGATATGTAAATGTAAAAGGCTACCTTTACATTAGGAAATGAGGAGGGGTCACCTACACAGCTCACTGTTCCCTCTGGGTTTCATTTCTTTCCTTTGTTATCAGCAACATGTTATCTCAGGCCTTTTCAAAGTCCCTGTTTCATTATACTCTACTGGTTTTTCAGTTCTCTAAATTAGCATTTAAATTGAAAACCGAAGCCACATCAGTTGGCTTTTGGGCAGCGAGCTTGTTTTGGGTTTCCCATGGTGGCATGGCATTCAGTGCATTTTTTTTTTAAAAGAAGAAGAAAGAATCCCTCCATTCCCCCAGGGCACGGTGACCAGTATTAAGAGAGCTCACATAGAACTGGATTAATGAGCAGCAGCCTGCTCATTGAAGCCTTGCAGGAGCAGTAAGTGGGCATAGCAGTGCATACTCACGCAGATACTCCGTGTCACCTCAGGGTACAGTCCTGGTTCGCTTTAACGCCTCCTTTCCCACCATAATGTGGACAGTTTGAATCCACAATATGTTTTGTGGAATGGCACCAATAATGTTTGCAGAACAAGTGAGGCTATTTTATATGATCTGTATTAAGTAACAAAATATTGACTATGTCACATCATGTTAATAATTAAAGCTACAGTTATTTGTTTTGGTATTTGATGTAAGATGAATGAATAGGTATTCAAATACAGAACAGTAACAAATACAGAAGCCATTTCTGTTTTAGTTGTATTAAAAGGGGTTAGTGGAGGCACATCAGACCAGTCCACTCCTCATATCCAGACTGGGAATGTCTTCATAACCTTTTTTCCCCTTCATATCCTTGAAGAAAATCAAATCATCTGTTAATGAAGACTAGGAAAATAGAATGAGACGTAAGACATATAATATAACCCAAAATATGTAATTTTTTAAAAATGTCATTAGTAAAACTTTAAATTGTAGGATGTTACACAACATGTGGTCAATATTCTAATGCACGCATAATGAAAACCATATTAACAGTGTTTAAGCTGCTCTTTACTTTGCACTTGAGCTGTTTTGAGTGATGAGCTACTCCTGGGTTCAGAGCGTTGAGCTGTTGATTCTGGCTGTTTCCACTTGATGGCAGCAAAATTTAAAAAAACACGCTTCTAGCAGTAAGAGGAGATAAAGGAAACAGTGGTGCCTTTTTAATGGCACAATTTTGCACAATTTCTTTTAATAATTGCCAAAAAATAAAGTGACTATTTTTTGATGGTGGGATGTCAGGGAGCAACACAATGCATGTCAATTCAGCATTGAAACTTTGGTGTATATGTCAGTCTAATGAACTATGATCATTTATTGAAGGAAGCAGGATAATAAATGTGGGTCCTTTCAAGTTGTGGTTTATCAAAAACCTTGTCAAAGTGGTCAGAATGTCCCAAGATACAATACATTTACCTTTGGAGATTCCTGTATTTAACACGATTGATCTTGATTTAGGACCTTTAACATTGTTTCCTATTAAAATAAAGACCTTACTTACTTTATATTAGGTTATGTTCCCTTTCCAAGAAAAAGTCTTGTACAACAAATGTGACTGCAAACTCATTGTACTGTGATCCAGTACTAACAATTTAACAATACCCGAATCACGTTAATTTGCAATTTAGCATATTATTTGAAGGTTACAGGCCACCGGGGACCTTCTTCCGTAATTTTTCTAAACAAATGGAAGACATTAGTTTGTTTAACGCCATGTTGCAGCGCTGCTCTTTGTCTACAGATGGGAATTCAATTGTAACTTAATTAAGGAACCATAAGGAAACAGATTCTTCCTTCTGTTCATTTACGTTAAGAGGGTTATTTAACCCAGGTCCACCAATCATAGTTGTAATCACTTTGATTTAAATAGGAAGGGGAAGGAGGGCTATGGCAAATGGCTAATCCTTTATTGTGAGTACTTGTTGAGAAATTGTACACAATGAAATTTCTAGTTGATTTTATGCTTCATGCTGATACCATAGATATAGAAAATGGTCAGCATAGGTGATTTAGTCTCCATAGACAAGCAAGTCTCTAACTGAAAATCAGACTGCATAAAGAAAAGAGTGAATCCGTTTTTGAGCATCAACAAGTTGACTATATGAAAATATATTATAGGTTAGGCTGGCAATACTCTTAATCTCTCAATATATTCCTACTTACCCAGTCTGTCCAGTGTTTTCTGCACCAATCGTTCCTACTGAAGACATTGATCTTTAGAAGTGGGTCACACATTTAATTTTCGAAGAAGGCAGAATAATTCCCTAAAACAGCAGGGCACTCAAACAGACTGAAATATTACTCAAACAAGTGGAAACAAGGCATTTGTTCCGGACAATTTAAGCTGCGCATTAATACAAATTGGTTTTCTTGTGAGTATTCAGGTATGTGGGTATGAGACAAAAAAAACTATAGTGTCCATGTTCATAGTGGTAATGCAACAATGTGAATCATTTCAATAGTTTCTGGACATCAGTGGAGCTCTATGGCGCAGAGGAATAAAAGATATCTGGCTTTGGCTACAGAGGCAATACCTGTTAGTAAGATAAATGCATTGTTGTTTGGTCGATTTAATGGGATTTGCTCACAATAAGAAAAGTTACAATCAGCATAAGCAAGTTTGCTAACAGTTTTGCTTTCAAATATCAATATGCAATAAATTCTTTGCTTAGGGATTACGTTGTTTGTGTATTATAATACTCAGCAGCATAATTAATATAAAAATATTAAGAGTACAGTCTAGAACGGATCTTACTTTATTTTTGGACTGATACATGCTCATATGATACTCATATACTGTATACCCTGTTTGCAGGTGCTTCAGGCGTTCTCTGCCACCTACAGTTAAGTTCATGCTCCCAGCTTTCACCAACACACCGCAATGCTTTGCACTGGCAATTAACTTCATCACCCGTAACACCCTGATTGATACAGCATACTGTGTTCTGATGACATGCACAGACCTTGATTATTTTCATTAACATTAGCCAAGAGGTCTGATTACACCCTATGTGAAGTTGTGAGGTGACTGGAGAGCAGATGTTGGAAAGTTTCTTTGAGGTTAGGCCATGTTCTGATATTAAAATTCCACATTTTCACATTAAAACACCCCTTGAAGGTTCTTTTCACCTCGATCTAGCTGCATCTCGTGTCTGCTAGACTTCTATCACACCTTCTTTTCACCTTTGCAACCCCTGTTCTCCAGGCTCTTCCTACGCAGCTGCCTGTCCGGTCATATCCAAAGAAAACACACACACACTCACTCTCTGGGCGCTATATTTGGCTCTTGCTTAGCTGCCACAAATAAAGAAAAGTAACTAGATAGTGGGCTAAATAAGCTGCCCAACAGAGCATCAGCAGAGGTTGTTTCCATGGTAAATCTCTGTCCTAACAATTCCCTTTAAACTAATGGGCTGTGAAGATGAATGTGGAATCATTTCAAGCCCTGAGAGGGTTTGCAAGAGACCTTATCTGTGGGACAGCTTTTAGATTTTTTTTTTCTTGGTAAGCATGCAAATAGTGTCCTGGAAGTGTCATCTTCCTGTGTTTGTGTACTAGGCTGTGGTGGATATTGCTCTGAATAAAAGGGTTTTGGGGGGGTGGGCTCATTTTGAAAATTTCATCTTCTTTTGTCATAGGTTTATATGCACCCATTTTAGAGACACATCCAGGTCACGTTGGAAATTTGTGTCTATAGGATGTGATGCAGTGAAGGAAACGAAATAAATGTTCGTGATTTGAAAGGTAGACTGAAGACTGTTTGATCATTTAAATGCTGATGTTGCTTGCATGTTACTTTAACCTATCATGTGTTGTCTACTGAGAGAATCAGGAGAGACCAGATGGATTATTTTCCTCCGTCTCTAGCAGACACCTGCTGCTGACCACAGGGACATTTCTACTCGCTACCTCCAAGCCCCTCTCTTCTCTGCCGTGTTGTCTTTCTCTCTGACCTCTCCCTTGTCCTCCCTCTGCTTTATTTTAAGTCTGGGTGATGAGGTCACACAAGCAGGTTATTTCTTGACCTGACATTTTACACTGATCATTTCGCCCACAACTTCTTTGTTGAGTCTCAGCTCAATTATGCCCTTTATTAGTTCCTTAACTGAGTAAATATTGAAAACGTGGGAAATATTGGAAATGTTTTCACATCATTAGGTTTGGGCAAATTGCAAGGTGTTATAGCCATCGATTACTACAGCAATTGTTTTATTATTTGCTGCTATACACCTTGTAAGGTGTGTTTACAGCTTTATTCAAACTGTCTTTTGTTCTCTTGGGACAACAGAGATAATATAGGGATTATTATGTCTTCACAGGTTGTCGATCAATCCTTTACCACTCTTAATTGTGGCGTATTAAAGTATACATTTTTTGCCGTTATTATGGAAAACTGACAAGGGGGAGATGCTACTGTAGGTGTGCTAATTTTTTTTATTATTCACATCTACAGACACTTTTCTGTCAGTCATAATGTATGTCGAATTGCGTAAAGGCCTATATTGTTTATTGTTTGTAATCAAATGGCCTTTTTTTCTGAAACATGGAATCCATCATGGCTAAGACCATCTATAATTTGCCACTGCATGTGGTGACCTCTAATTAACACAGGACGCCCCTCTATGATTTTCTTCCAAGGACAAGTGACCTTTTTGCCCTAATCAAGAGTAAAGCTTAAGGTTATGGTTTATTATTGTCAGGCGAGGAAAGAGGAAATAAAGCCATACAGAAAGACCAAAATTTAATTCAGAAAATATATGTGGACAAAAAGCAGCAACTATGTGCAAAATGATTAAGTAACTAACATCATTTCAATAAATAGATTTGTAAAAGTTAGGTCTGTTTACCAAGACTATGAGTCTACAGCTATGCTAGCCGCTCTGCAAGGCTGTGAGCTAAATACTAACAGAAGCATGCTGACATGCTGATGCATAGCAGGGATAACGCTTACCATATATTAACCATCTTAGTCAAGCCTGGTAGCATGCTAACTTTTAATAATTACCACTAAACAAGAAGAGTTGATAGGAATGTCATCAGTTTCACAGGTCATAAGTCAAAGTTGGACAAAATTAAAAATTTGATCTGATGATGGTGCTAGATGAAAGGTTCCTGAGGGGAACATGCACCAAATGTCATGGCATTTAATAGTTGAGATAATTCAATCTGGAGCAAAAGTAGCTTTATATGTATCAAACTATTTGTGTGGGCTATGATTATTAAATGGGACTGCATGTAGAAAAGTGTGTTGATGCATAATGATTTTCTCTCTTGCTCCCTTTCCACTGTGAACAAAAAAAATTTTTTTTAAATCGTTTTGACCTTTGCACACACCCAAAGCCGAACAGTAACTGGTGGATCAGCACCATCTCTTCTTCTCCTTTTTTAGCATTCTGTCCAACATTTCTATCTCTCTCTCTTTGCCACAATGATCAGGTCCTCTCCTCGTTGCCTCTTTCTCTCCTCACGCCCACTCATCCTTATCCTTGCCTCTCCATCCCCCCTCCGTCCTTTCTTTTCCACACACTTCTTTCTCCCCCTCCCTCCGTCCATCTCTGACTTGTGCCGGTCTCTCAGGAATATAGGGCTCTTTAGTGGAGTTAAATGGCCTGCAGACGGTGCTGCGTGACCATGGGCAGGCTGTGACCCGTCCGACATGTTGACTATGAACTTTGAGGGACTGGAAATGATTGCGGTGCTGGTGGTTGTGGTCCTCTTTGTTAAGGTGCTGGAGCAGTTTGGTTTGTTAGCAGACGGCTATGACGGTAAGGAAACTGCAAACTCCTTTTAATGTTTGGAAGGGATGAGGTGTTTTTCTTCTTCTTTTGCTAGCAATCAACCACTTGTTGTTTAAACCATAGAGTGTAGTTTGTCCCTTGGACTGTATACTGACTGTGAGTTTGTCTGAAGCATCTGCAGAGGAAGTTATCAGCTGTCGATTTTTGTTAACGTATGTTAAGTGTCTGAGGTGCTCCCATCTGTTGCTCTCAGCTATAANATAAAAAAAAAAAAAAAAAAAAGACAAGTCGGATCGTTTCTTAAATATCCTGAAGAGATTCAGATTGTAAGGTCAAACCACTGTCTGTCACTCAAACCGAAGTCGTCTTCGGCAGCCTCTGCTTGTGCCCCTCAAGCCATTTCAATTCAATATGTTGTATAAATCACCTGACTTTGCTGATAATTGGCTCAACAGTCGTGATGACTCATGCAGGCCAAATGTTATAATCTGACATTATACTTAAAATTGTTTTGTTATTGACTTTTCACTGTATTGCAATATCATTTCAAGCTTTCACTTTTAAACCCAGCGTCCTTTTTAGCATCTTGACCCTTTGCTTCATCTTTGATGGTTAGTTTATTAAATTTGAATCAAATGTGATTGGATGTGAACGCTTGCATTGTCTGTGGGTTGGCTAACTTGTTTATCCAAATGAGAGTGAGACAGTTGTGGGCTAAATGTAATGCTGCAGCAGTTGGAACCTTGAGAACCTGGATCTTAACCAGCAAGAGCTGGCCAATGCCATTTTCTTTTCTGTTGTTACCTTGGAATGAAAATGGTGAAAGCAAAAGGAGATAGGCTCGTGTGCCAATGAGGTGACGATGAGGTCTAAAAAAAAAACAGAAGAAGAAGTTTGTCTCATCTTAATAATGAAAAGTTGCCTCAAAGTTATGTCATTCTTAAGTAGTAGTGCATATTTGTGCTCACATAAATGCTGCATATTGATTGCAGTCACGGTAAAAGACAACGTCTGCTTTGTGATTAAACTTTTGCTTTGGTGTTGTTTTGGTTTTCACTTTCTCTTCCATGTTTTCCACGTAGCTTGGCAGAAAATAATGGTTGAACATGTGCCCACTGGAGATTTGTCAAGGTGTCCCACTGATTCTTTCCCTCCAAAGTGTGAATCTAATATTAAGTAGCTGGGTCTCTCTGCTGCTGAAGACAACCTGTTATTTATATTCTTTACTTACTGTGGAAGCTACCATGCTGTTTGCCTTACGGCTGGGCTTTCACAAATGAGAGGCGAACAAACATCTTCCAACCAGCAGTATGATGATTAATGGTGTTACTGTTGCTTGTTTGTTAATTCATAATTGAAATATTTGCTTATTATTGTAATTTTAATGTTTACTCAATGTATTTCGTGCTGTGTCTACTCAATGGTTTTTAATGTAGTGATGTAATTCTTTTGTGGTGTAAAATCCCAGTAATGTTTTTATATGAAGGCCTACTTAAAACATGCAGACAGCAACAATAACATTCACACATGGGATTATGAAAATCTCACTAAAGCCTCATAGAAGTTTGTGATGGTGGTTGTCTTTTTTGTTTATGTGCCTTTTTTACAGTTTTTCCCCGTCTAGTTAAAATGTGGAAAGGAAGGAAATACTAGTGATATGAACAATTCCACACATTTAAAAGCTAAAATAACATACATTTGTACATGCTTTTTCTGATAACACTACATAAAAATTAGGATATAAAAATGGGATTTAAAAGACTGCCGATTTCAGATTTTAAAAAAGGTATTTAATGGAATTGCAAATGATTTACAATGCCAAAAAATTCAATCAAATGACTTGAATGAAAAAGAAATGAAAATCTTGATTAAATTCTTAATTACCCTTACTCTACAAACTTGATGACTGATTTATGGAAGTTATGGAATTTGCATATTAATGCTCTATAATGCCAGAATGTCCATTATAATCACCATTTTAATTGAACACGCAAACTATTTGATAAATACGTATGTCATGTAAGCAGAACTCTAACAGAAAAGGAAGGTGCTTACTCATTGTAATCAATTTGCGAGTGCTTTCTGCAAAGTCATCAGAAAAGTGATGCAGCGTCCCCATGGCTTCTTAATTGAAGTGAAATTTTGCAGGGTTAATATTTCCGTCTGTATGTTAGGCTACAGTTCGTCTATATTTGTAGAAGCTTTTTCAGATGTACCCAATATTGGCTAAGGAAATCTTTCTGCGTTAAGTGAAATGTTGCATACATTACCCCGTATTCATTGTGGACACTCAAACTGTAGAGTCATAGTCAAGAGCCATAACAGCTTTTTAGATTTTAAGTAGGGTTATTTTACTTTTAATGTTGCCTATTCAGGGGTCCAACTAAAAGAAAAGATTTGAGTTTTGAACTTAAGATGCATTTTTATTGTATCTTACTGAAAACAGATGTGTAGAAAATCAATCCAACAAGCACAAAAATACAATAGAAATGCGTACAACTGCTTGTAGCTGCTCTGTAGCTTCCCCTGCTGACGGTGTGGCTTTCATCAGACAGGAAAGGATGCAACAAATGCAGACGTGCAGATTGTCACTTATTCTTCCAACTTTTGGACTGCAAATTGCCGGGAGAGGGGAATTATTTCAAATTTTTTAAAATAAATTTTCCACACATACATGCCCTTTAATTATTGCATCACCACCACTTGACCTTTAGGTTGCACACCACATGGCATTAGAGATGAAACGGTATGAAAAGTTCACGTCACGATTATAGAAACTAAAATGAACAGTATCAGCTGTAAATGTTCAAAAATACCAATACACACATTGAATTATAGGTAGTTTTCCAAAAAAAAAAACTGCTGTTTTTTCCCTGAGTCCAGGCTGAAATCAAAATGGTACAGAGCTTTTACCGGTAAGGCCCCGAGACCCTGGAACAACCTGCAGAAATAAATTAGCCACCATTGGCTCACCTGTCACGCCACCTGGATGCTATACTGTGTGTAATTTTAGAGCTAATGTATATTGTGACACATTGTCAGCCCATTGTTACATGTTCTACCTTTCATGAATCCTTGCTGATGCGACTGGGCTGCATTTATTGATCGTGCTGTACATTCTTTGTGTCTTAGACTCTCTAAGTTTCTCTTTTTCTTGAGCAGCGTGTGGTACATTGGTGTGATATGAACCTGTGATTCATGCGCCAAATGGTTTTCTGTTATTAAGTAGAGAACTGGAAGCAAACAAAAGCATAAATGGATCCAGTTCAAACTGCTCAGGGAGACATATGTGATGATTTGAAGAAAGGCCTGAGCTGTGCATGGCTTCAACAATACTCTTCCACATTCCCGTTTATAACAAAAAGCATGGGATTTACGTGCATAGAGGAACCCTTATATTTACTCAAGTGAATGAACAATGGAGAAAAATGTGTTTTCATCATAATATTTGTTAAGTCGATGTGTTAATGCATATGGGTGCTTTACAACACATGATGTATTGTAAAAAGAGACACACACACAGTGGTAGTTGAAAGAAATCACATCCTGTTACTTTGTTTTGGATAATGAAACAATATATTACAGTAGTTTTGTGTGCCAGAGAACCTGTCAAAATAATAAAACACCAAGCTGGAGGGCTTTCTTCTGTCATAACACCAAAGAACAAACAAACAAGATCAGCGTTGACACTCATAAGTATAAGCTCATAAATATATTAAAAGCACTGTTCTTTGAGCTAAAGGGCTCATTTTTAAGTTGGAGGGATGAAGAAAAGAAAAAAACTAATATGTTTGGATTCTCAATAGCCGCCTATTTAACAAGATTCAATCTTGAATTTCGTAAACATTCTCTCTGATTAAGTACATGTGAGAGTTAGCAGATGTGCCAGCAGAGGGAACCAAAGCTTACTGTCATTCTTAGCCAGTCACACCAGCTGCTGGTCCAGCGTGGAAGTGGAGAGCTAATATAATAACACAGCCTGGGGTTTTTCCCTCTGTTTTTGACAGCTACTAAAAGCAAATGAATACTCTGTAGTTCTGTGTAGATAGATCAGTTTAGTTTTGGCCACTCATTTACACATATTAGATCATTCGGTAGACCTTTAACCGTTCGATCAATTAACCAAATTATGGTTCCAGTTGGGTCATTTATTGGGCAGTGGTTATTAAGAATATTATCTTAAAAAATAAGTTATTGCACTTTTTATTTACAGTGTAATAAAGCACATGGAAATCAGACAACATAATATTGTACACAGTAAAAATACAGAACATCAACAGCTGACCACTTGAATAAATGTTAAGTGTAAAACATAAAAGTAACCAACAAATCACAAAATGTAGTGACATCAACTAATAGAAGGATCTTAAAGGCATCATGACCAGGCATCTTAAAGGTACAATGTGTAAGAATTTAAACTACTTCTCTACCTGTCGAAGTAATGCTCCGAAAAATTGGGGGCGCCATATCACATGTCACGTCATAACCGCTGCAAAGTGCTTTTAGCTCAGTTTGCTGGTAAGCTGACTTAGCGTTAGCTGTCTCAGTCCAGAATGGGCAACAGAACCGGGCTCAGCAGCCAATAAGTTAACCAGGACCAACCATAGCCTCCAAGACTGACAGAGGCCAGTTTGACGACAGGGAATAAAGTAGCGAGGTGATTTACAGCGACTTGGACCTGGGCTCTGACTTCAGGGACTCTGACTTCAGGGACAACGATGACATGACTGATTCAGGCAAGGACAGGAGAGGCATCAAGCGGGAGAGGAGTGAGAGGGAGATCAGGCATCAGAGGCAGCGACAGCGTGTAGAGCCAGAATATTTTCACATCTAACTCTGATAATTAAGGGTTTGTTTTGGCCAAACCAGAGGAAAGAATAACAGATATAAAGTCGGTTTTACAGTGAGTTAATAAAGCAGTTACTTTGGTGAATGAGAGAAAGTTGAAGTCAGAAGTTGGAATGTTGTATTTTTCAGTTTGATAAGGAAAATAGGTTTGCTTTCATGACATTTTGTAAGTTTATTTAGTTTATTTATTGAACTAAAAAAACAAAGAAGGCTTCTGTAATGTAGTAAACTCACTGCTACTACTCGGGGGTGGGGGGCTATACTAACAGACTATTGCCTCTCGAAGGCACAAGTTATATTAAAACACAAGATTTCCAACATTACAGGAATGATGCGACAATTACATTACACATTTTAGCAGTCATCAGTGTCTAGAATACAGAAGCAGAAATAGAAAGATAACAGAGAAGCCAGTGCTTGAGTAGAGCAGGTTAAATAAACTTGTTCAGTGTGTGTATTCAGTTGGAAATCAAACCCATTTGTTTTCTTTTTTAATATTTGAACTATAATTCCCTTTCATGTTAGCATTGCTAATGTGGTCTTTATAGCCTTATCTTTACACGCTAAACAAATTAGTTTGATGTTATTCAGTGAAGGAGCATAAAAAAAATGTTTTTATAGCCTGGAGTCTCAGCCAAGTATTACAGGCATAATGTTGTACCTCATAGCTTTTCACTGAATTAAACTCTGTTAGTGGTGTTTCCACATGCGTTAGCTTTACGCCATCATCAGTCACGGCAAAAGATAAGGGAGCTAGTAGAGACTGATCCACGTTCACGGTGCGGTAATTTGTTCCAGACTTGTAAAAGGCCAGATTGTTTTTTTTGCCGTGATAGAAAAACACTTTGAGTTGGAGATGTTGAGCAAAGCCACATAGTCGATTATGGGACCGAGACAGTGCTGTTTGAGCTACCTTGCTTTGCGTTTAGTGAAGGTGACTATCAAGGCAAATGAATACATATGCTAATGAATAAGCTAACACACTTTACATTAAGTGTAAATAATATTATGCGTGTCTTTGAAATGAACACTTCAACCGCTTGAGCAACAAGCATGTCTGAACCGTCTGTTTCAGTATTTAAACAACCATGACCTGTTTACATGTTTAACATTAGCAGAGTTACTTATAAGCCTGATTCATTGAGCATTTATTTTAGCTTATTTGCATTAACCGAGCCTCTTCTGCTGACTTGGAAATGGCTCTCCAAACGTCCCATTTCTTGCAGTATGAACTCTTTTAATTGCGGTGAAGATTTGCGAGTTACAATTATTGGTTTTCAACCCTTTTATTTGGTCCAAACAGCAAGAACTGCAATTTGTAAGGAGAGAAGAGTTTTATGCAGAAAGTAAGACTTTCAATCTGCTACACTGTCCGCCCTCTGAAATCAATCATAAATCTTAGATGGAAATAGTGTTTTTATACCTTATACTATGTGAAACATAAAATGAAGAATCCATGGTGGCGTCTCATAAACATTATAATTACACGTACATACACCAAAGTGTATTTATGTGGTGGATGTTACTATGTTGCTTGCAGGGTTTGAGTCTGTAGGAATCTTTCCATCACTGGTCAGCCAGTTTAACATCAAGTCAATGCTGAGCAGTTCGATCATTCTTATAGGAAACAGAGATATATATTTAATTATGTAACCAACCTTCCTAATAAAGGAAATGTTTGATAGTTTTAATCTGTGTGAATCATTAAATATCAAGTGTTTCCTCTAAAACTCAGAGTCTCTGATAATAGTTAGACAGATGTACAGGTACAATGAGGATCTTGGGAACTTGCTTTGACTTTTGCTTCACAGATTTGCTTCAGCTTCCGTATTTGTGCAGTTCTCAATTTCTCACACATTATTTTGCCACCTCCCAATATAACACTTGTGTGCCACACAAAAATATGGTTCTATTTATTGTTGCGAGGTTTGGTGCAACCTTTCTCCTCTGTTCTCCTCTCTATTAAACTAGAGAGTTCAAAGACTTTATTTTCATGATGAATAATATTCAGAAAAGGTTAGTTGCGTTACTAACCCATACTATGGCATTGTTACTGTGTACCTATTATATTTTATGACGTGCCTTACATGAAATATTGCGTCTCCCTAAAAGACATTTTCAGTAAACATGTGGCCACAGGGCTCAACACAATTCAATTTAACATTGTCACTCATGGTGTCTAATTTTCTTTTGATTTTTTTAAGTCTGTGTTTCTCTATATGGTCATTAAAATTTACTTTACAACTACTTTAAAAGTACTACTACTTACTACTTTCCTAAACTACTTTATTCCACAGCCTGCTCTGCTGCTATGTGATCCACTTCATACATCTATGCAACAAAACAACTCCAATAAATAATTTTCTCTCATTTAACAATGTTTTGGCAAGGGATGTCTCCACACAATTAACTAGGCGTGAGGCGTATTTGAATACCGGAATATTTAGTAGTGGGAGATTATTAACACCTACACCAAGGGTTGCCTCAGGAATACCGCTTTCTTGGAATATTAAGCAAAATATAGATTTTTTTTTTCATTATGTTCTCGATGAATTCACTGATTATCCTGGCTTGAAGGGTGCAAGTAAATCATTTTTTATTTCTTTCCTAATTGTGAATCAGGATACAATAAAGTGGAAGATTATGTTTGCCCCATAGCAGTGTACATTTTATATCACAGGGCAGAACAACATGGCCATCCCAATGGAGTCCTCAAATCCAATATTCACTCACCATTGATCTTTTGTTTGATCAGTCAAATCAACGTCTTTTTCATAGATATACTGCCAGTACCTTGACTTATTCCCTGACTGTACACTTTGATTAATATTAATCTTTTCATAAAGGAACACATTTACTCTCTCTCTACTTTTCCACGGTTCTCATGTTGACCAAGCAAAGGCGCTCTCACTCAACAATTGTATACCCAAATTCATGGTTCCTTCAAGAAGTAACAACCTGTATTGATTTCCTCTCAGCGTCCGTGTGTTCCTGATGAACTATGCTCGTTGTATTTCATCTTCTGGACAGTGGCTCCAGTTGTCCTGTACTCTGTCTGCCATTTTATGTCCTCCTTGTCTTCTCTCTTTTTATGGTTCCTGCTAATGCATACCCCCCGTTGACCTTTGCACTCGAAGTTCAGTTTGACTGGCACTTTGCAGCTGCAGGATGGCGCGCCGTAAAACAGATGACAGGCTGGCTGATCTTTGCCTCTACACGTTGTCCACGGTGAGCCGTCAGGTAGCTGTGCCAGAGCTAATATGGCTAAGACACGGCAGGTCGATGTTATCAGCTCCAGGCACTGGCCTGAGCTTTGTGGTACTGTTCGTTTGCAGACAGTACCATTGACTTTTCCTTTTTTACAATAAAAGGAATCGTCTGGAATGAATTGGGATGCTGATAAAAATCTAGGGGTCCTGCTGTAGAGAGAAGGCCGGCATGTCTTTTGAAAATGAATCGCTTTCACTAAGGAAGGTTAATATTTCCTAAGAGAGGCCATGCTGGGCTTTACACGAGATACAGTACAACACAAAGCATTTGAAGCAACTTTTAATCCTAGGTAACCCTGGGTTACACTAAATTAAAGTATTCAGTCTTTTTTCCCACACAAACTGAGCAAAATTGCAATTATGTCTCCTCTCTGCTTATTTAGCATATTTTTGTAGATCAGAGTTGCAATTTTGTTCAACATTATCTTTATTAGTTTTATAACATAATAGTGTTGAAAATAATTAGGAAATAGATACAAGATCAGTCAGCGCACAGACCATCCAGACATCACTGACAGCTTTTCAGAGTGCCGTGTGTAGAGAACAGGGACACGGGGGAGCTTGTGGAATGTTATTATATTATTATGTTGTGGATTCTCCCCACCCTTAAATCTTTTCCATTGTTCTTTCATTTCATTCATATATGACCTTACTTCGTTGGTCCGTCTAGTACTTGTAGGTGGTTGCTGGCTATACATTTGTTGGCTGTGATAAGTGTGATAATAAATCTGAATTTATTTTTATTTACTTTCATCCTAGACGCATCGCCCAGTAGGGTTACTCTGGGTTCTGTGGGGATGGTTATTCCTGTGATGTCCTTAAGAAAACGCAATATAGAGGCCCAGTATCATGGCAGGCCCAGGATTTTGTTGAGGCTGCAAAAAAATTGTGCGTATTGTGCGTACAAGCTCATGGGTTTTCTACCCATCCAACCTTGAGGGATGACCACAGGAGCTATAAATACACATTATATCATTTTAGATTAAATTCAATGGACTGAATGACAGTTTCTATATGATTTGTCGATCCCTTCGATCATTTGTGTATAGAGGTTGAAAATTGCAAATTCCCAAATACTTGCATGCACATGCTCCGTGCAGAGTGATCCAGAGTCCACAAAGTATGTCCTCAGTATCAGAGTCACCCCGTGGCACTCCACGGTTGATTGCACATGCCGCTTCACTGAGGGTTGCCCTGGTTCACAGCTTATAATTGCCTTCCCCTTCACAGGTGTCGCTTCGGTAAATATGACAGCCTCATTTTAATGTGCTCCGGAAAACACAACCCAAACACTAATGCGCTTTGCATGCCTGAGCAAATCGCTGCAGGTGTCGCCTAATTATATCACCCACTCATACCCAAAGCTGATCTGTAAACCACGGGACAATCTCATCTTCGCCTCTTTGCCCGTCCACTGATCGGCGCCACTTTGATTGATGAGGGTTACGTCGACGCCTGCTCCCCTCTTCCTGATCATGTATTTTCACAGAGGCTCGCTTTGTGCCTCAAGAAAAGTTAACACTTGTCCAATACTTAATGGAAATGGTATTCTCCTCGGGGGTTGTTTGGTAAGCACCATGTGTCGCTGTGTGAAGAAAACATTACATTCTCAGGAAAAGATTTTAAATTCCTCCTGCACCTGTGGTGTTTGCTTTTATCACAATTTACTATTCTACACTGTTTAACAGTCAGAGCTGTTTGGAAAGAAAGTGTTCTCGTCATGGCCTACAGTGTACATTTTAGGCTAGTTTGCATATAATAGATGGATTTTCAGTTTGTTTTTTCCTTTCTATATATACCACCTTTGGTTTTGCCCTCTGTGTCCACTCTGCCCAGACAAAAAGTGATAAGATCCTGCTTTCACAAATACTGAGGATAGAAAGTGGCGAGACATGTGGCAGCGATGAGTGACAAAAATGTGTATTATTCCCAAGATCGATGACTATCAGTTCACAGAGGCAGATGAACAAAGGCTGCAGGTTTGTCACTCTGACTTAGCCTGTTCATTACACAGATAAGGAATTGGGACTACATACAGAGATGGTGACACACTGGACCTCAGTGCAGCTTGGCATTTCAGACTGTGATTAGTTAGCGATCCCGCCTGTCAGAGGTTACAGAGGAAGGACGAGGTCTTTTAAAACTCCTCGCTGAAGACACGATGGCATGTGGCGCATGGGTGGTGCAAGCTGTCATCAAGTTATTGGATATGTTTTTAAAAGGCATGTATCTATCTGTTTACATAAACAGATATCAAGAAGTACAGTAGACTGATTCCATGAACGTCTTTCATCATTTCATACATGTTTTTTTTTCTATTTCTAACCCCATGTAAATTGTTTCATCTTTAAATGATACAGAAGTATGACACTGTAGTGCTCTAAGTGGTAAACATCATTGAGTCACCAGTGTTCTTAATAGCCCTCCATACAATTTAATTCAAGAGCCCCTTTTTTGCTTTTTGTTTCACATCATAGAATGTCAAACACTCAACATCTCCCATTGTCTTTTTCCAATTTAAATACAAAATTGTTTTGTTATTTGAATCTTCCAAAACAAAATAGCCTTGTCCATAAAAGCTGGATTTTTTGGTTCTCCGTCTGTCGGACCTGCCATGTTGTAATGGTGCTAGAGTGGTGATTGTCCAGAATTTGTGGGACATAAATGGAGCGAGATGTGGGTTGTAATATTTACCTGTCAGCAGCGCTGATAGAATCATGGCTCCTGTAATAGTTGGATGGACACTCTGTGGCACAAAAAACAAACGCACCGCCACTCTTTTTTTTCTCGTATATCTCATCCTCTCACCACACTCACTGTGTCAGTAATTTATTGGTTGGATATAATATTCCTGTGCTGGAGAAAGGTTATGAATGGTCAATCATTCCTACATGTTTTATTAACCATCAGTCTACCAGGGACTGCTTGGAGAGCCAAGCCGTGGCTCTGAGTGAGGCCTGAGCCAATGCATCCCCCTGGCTTCGGGAAACTTGGCTGCATTCAAGAAACTGAGGCCTCTGCTGGCCACTGCGCATGTGGTTTGAATGGTTATGTGATGCGACTGTGGCTTTATTTATGTAGTGCCAATGCCCACATGTTGGCAGCGCTGGATGTTGTTGCCCCGGAGTCGCTGAAGCTTCCAACAGTTCAACTTATATTTAATACACTGCTATGTATATGACAGCTGGCTAATGCTTTGAGCCAAACCAGCAATTCTTTTTATTTAGCTTTCTGCCACGTTTGGTGCTTCTTGCGATTTACTAAACAGAATGAAGAAAAACATTAGATTATTTCTTCTCTAGCTGCTGTCACAAG
This sequence comes from Lepomis gibbosus, assembly GCA_029875015.1. Lineage (NCBI taxonomy): Eukaryota > Metazoa > Chordata > Actinopteri > Centrarchiformes > Centrarchidae > Lepomis > Lepomis gibbosus. The sequence continues at coordinate 42,520 of JAPMOB010230550.1, forward strand.
GAGTTAAGCCTGCAGTAACTGCAGTTTTGGCCATTCGGGGGGCAACGGAAACGAGCTGTAAACACAGCGCTGATAGTTCCCTTTAAAGTTGATACAGTGAATGTGTGAGCAAACAGTTGCTTATTTAGATATCCAGCAGACACAGGGTAACAGCATTCATTTGAAGTTGTTTCTGGACCCTTGATGAATTAAGTCCAATATTCACTCTCATTTAAGTCCAATTTTGGTCTTTAACATTTTCCAGAGAAAAATATTTGGCTCATCGTGAGAAGCCACGACTACACATAGGCTAGTCATTTGATCAATTGTTAATATGAAAATATTGAATATAGCAGCGTTAATGCTTAATCAAAATGTCTTTGCTATCCCCTCATCTGCAGTATGCACAATCTGGCAATTTTTGCGGTTTATATAATCAGGAAATAATGTTTCCCTGGCTGATATCCCTTTGATAAAGAGAATCTATAGGCTCATGTTGATCGATTAACAATGGCAGGTCTGTTCATAGTGGCGACTCTGCAGTCACTCTTTACTGGAACAAGCTAATTTCATAAGCAGGAAGCACACGTCACTACATTGTTGTCTAAATAATCCACTTTTAAGAACAACTCACACGCTGCCCTTAGTTATTGTGCACAAAATGACCCTTTTAACTCTTACATCATTTTCCCACAAATCCATGCAGTCTTATTGTCAGTGTGTTTTTTTACATTCTGTGTGGATGAGACTCACATAGCAATGACTCCTCACACGGCCAGGGGCCATCCAGATTAAATAGGATGTGTCTGCTGAATATTATTTTCTTTTTCAAATGGCATCATGCTAAATTATTCACAAAGATTATTTTCAAAAGCAGAATTATGTACCTCATTTTCCATTCTGTGTTGTTCAGAAAAGAGCTAAGCAGATGGACTGAATGTAAATGAACGCTTGTGAGTTCTTCCATCACTGGAATAAGCTGCTTCTTATTGAACATTTATCATAGAGCAATTGAGTAACCGCTTCCTTCACGGGGCTAAAATAATGCAGTGCCGTGATGATTGTAATAATGTGGGCTTTGTCCATTTCCTTCTGTGATGTGCGACTGATTTCACTGGAATAAAAGCAGAAAAAGCGCAGCAGAGGATGTTTCGGTGGCTCAAAATTGGCAATTTACTTGAAAACACTCTTCAGAGTTGCAAATAAATGAAAACAGAAATCATGCGGTAAATGGATGGATTAAATAATATTTATTTGCAAACAAAATTCAGTTGTTTCAAACACTGTTTTCTATATATTTGTAAAGAAATAATTGAGCTGGTGGTGGTGACAATCTACACAGGGACAGTAGATGGTGGTGTCTTCACTCATTTGCTGTAAACACGGACTACATGAATCAACCTCACTCTCTCGCACACACACAGAAAATCACTCACACGCTGTTTGTTCTCGTCGTTAGTCTACCACATCGCAGTGGAGTCAAACTCCTCTTGAAAACAAGCAGTTGCATTTATTGAAGTGGTGTAGATCAATACTTTCCCCCCGTCACTTTCATTGTCATTACAGTACAGTTCTCTTTTTTTTCCATTCTGGCTTTACTGTTTTATGTGTGGAAGCATTGGTATTGTCTCATAGCTTTAACCCTTTAAATTAAAAAAATGACCTCATGGTTAAGCCTCTTTTCAGCAGTAGTTTGACGCATATGAGATATTTATTTTGTCTGTTTAATTAAAGATTATAATGGATGTAAGAAAGCAGTTTTTTGGCTGTCCTCTTTCTTCATCCTCTTTTTCCCTCTTTTTTTTCTCACCATCTTATAGCCTGGTAGTGACATTTTCATGCTTTAATGATATGGCTATACAGTGTTGGTGTCTATAAACAAAAGTACACAATAAGTCCAAATTAACATGCTGTCAAAATGCACTGTCCAAAATCCTGTGCTGTCATACAGTGCTGTGTTTGCATTTAAGGAGTTGTTTTCCAAATGTGTACATGTGAACATGTGTAGCTCACGAGAGGTTGTGCATCTTCCACTGTAGCGCCACACCTCCCCTCTGCCTCTGTCTCATCTCCCCTCCCTCACTCATATCCACTCCCTCTCATCTTCCCTCCCTTTACTTTGCAGCGAGGCAGTCAGCGTGCCCGAAAGAGCGAGAGAGAGAGCCACAAACTGTCAGAGGAGAGCAGAGTTTGCTCTCCTTGCTTTTACGCTGCTTTCACACGTCTCCTCATTTGCGAGGAAAAGAAGGAAGCATTGAGATCAGCACGTGCGGACTTCATTCCTCTTTGAGTCAGCTGTTTTAAATTCTCAGTGACCCCTCGAGATCAGAGAGATCCTTAATGACTTCAGCCTCTTCACAAACCTGAGGCCAATAGTTCTTGCTCTTGACTTCCTCCCATCTTACTCTTACCCAGACTGGATTTAGGGAGCGAGGGGGCAGTAGTCGGGTGCCAGGAGGCGCCCGGCCCTTGCGTGTGGGCCGGTGTAGCGCTGGAGTGGGTGCAGGGGAACTGGAGTGCAGGGCCGGGTGGGAGCGCTGGTCCTGGCGGCGGCCCCGAGAGCGAGGAGGCTGGCTCGGGCTCCGGGTTCGGGTCGGGGTATGGTGGGCCGGAGTGGGCCGAGGGCGGAGCGATGCTGAGCGCGATCTGGGAGACAGAGGGGCTGCAGACGGTGGGCATCGTGGTGCTGGTGTTCGCTTCGATCAAGCTGCTGCACCTCCTGGGGCTCATCAGCTTCTCAGAGGGTAAGACACTGACGGAGACTGAGGAAGGGAGATAGATGAGACAGAAATAGAGAAATCACATCTGAAATAAGAAATTGCTTTCCGATTGATATGTAACGTGCTGTGAATATTGCTATATAATATTTCCCCTCAATTTCCAGCTTCCCTTCCCTTGATAAACCAGGGTTACTCTTTGGCTGCGCTTTTAAAATACACTTTAAATTTCTGAGACAGCAATTTGAAAACTTGACGAGTTAATTGAGGTTGCCATACTAAAGCAGGAAAGACTCGATGACTCATAAAAACAAGTGGACGGTCTTATGAGTCGAAGTTGTGACAACACAAAGTGTGACAGAAATATGTGTGAGCTTGTGATGTGACTGCAGGGAGGAAGATCTTGAGCAGGGAAAATGTGTCAGTTCAGAAAGATCGAAAAGCTTGAGAGACAAGTTCTTTGATTGGATTTCTACAGCTGAGAAATGTGACTGTTTTGCATTTTCAAGCCTCTGAGTTCCTTTTTTGTCATTGTGGTCCCCTGTGTTCTTGTGTACATAGTTTAATGAAAAACCTGTGCGCAGTCATTAGCTTAAAATACACTGCTTGATGTAAATGCATCTCATTGTGCACTCAAAGCAAACCCATCATGCTCTATTAAGTAAGGACATGGTAAGGCTCACTAAGTCAGGCCTAAATAAACTGTTTAGTTTGGACCTACTGCAGGCATCTCATTAAATAAAGTAGAGCAGCATAGTAAGCAGTTTGAGCTCAACATCAGCCCATCCATCAGACTGCTGTTTAGCAAACACGCCTTATTTTCTAATTAGGATTATCTATCAGAAGTCTCCAGTGCTGTATGCATATTCAGGGAGAAGATAAGAAAAGTGATAATAGTGAGTAGCTGGAAAAAGCTGACCTGACCTGAGAGAGGTGTTTAGATGGAAGCACGGAGGCGTTAGCGTCTGCAGATTGGGCTGCGGTTGTGTTATTTGAAAGGCACATGGGAGCAGTGTTTTCATTTGGGGGGCAACTGTGAAAATCATGCTCAGCGTAACAGCTTATATGCTTCACTAAACAGCGGCAAGTTGAAACCTCCCTCCCCCAACACGCACACACCTCATTCTGCATTAACAAATGCAGCCAGCTTGATTATTGATTATTTCCCTTGCTGTGATGATGATACAGACGTCAAACCGGTATGTCGAGAGCTGTTTGCCTGTTGCTGTGATCTGTATTCCCCACGGGTGTCCGAGGGTAATTAGTCACAGCATATCTGCTATCTGAGCCCATTGTACCCTGGCAAGCAGTCAATATAGGTATTGATGATGTTGTGCATGTGTTTCAGGCCGTGTACGGGAGAAGAAGCGAGGCGTTAGCAAAGGAGATTAAAGCTAAGATCAAACATGTCAACACTAACAATCACAGCTGTGTATTATTTGGAGACTTAAAATCATGTGAGTAGGGGAGAAAGTCAACTTCAACAGTAATCGCCACGCATAGGTAGATAGTTAATGGACGCAAGGACAGCAAAACATTTTCATTGTCAATCTGTTAGTTACTTTCTTAGTTATTCAATTAGTAAAAATGTTTCTTCCCCGAGTCCAGGTTCACATAACATGTTTTATCAAACTAAAAAAACTTAAAAAAGTCATTTTAATGTCATATTTAACAAAGAGACGCATCAGATCATCACATTAAGGAAGCTAAAATCAGTAATTTGGTAAAATAATGATTAATGAGTTATATAAATTGATCGAGTTGATTATTTTACTGATTAATCTATTCATCTTTTAGTCTATAAAATATCAGAAAAGAGAAAAAACATGCCCATCATTTCCAAGGTAGCATCTTAAATGTGCTTGTTTTGCTCAATGACAATTCAAAAGCCCAAACTATTCATTTTTACAGCAATAAAAAAGAGAAGAGAAAAGAAGCAAATTTTGGTAGTAGTCGACAGATATGGGTTTTTCAAATGGCTAATGCAGATATTTTGACAGCAGGGATGGCTGATATATAATGCCAACATCACAACAAAGAAGAGTCATATATAATTTTGTTATTCACTATAGAGTACAAACTAATATACATGGTTGTCTTAGAAATAGAAAAATACATTTGTTTCTTCTGTAGATCTGAGAATGTAACTGGTATTTAAGAGATGGTGGGGTAAAGTTTGTCAGAAGTTATGTCATTCAGCTGCATTATTCTCTACAGTATATCGTCACATGTTTAATGCTAGCCAGTAATGGCTTTAAATTAGCTGTGCTGTCATTTAGGATGATATATCGGCTTTGTGAGTGCAGGTATCCACCGAAGACAATTATCGCAAAATGCCAGATATAGGTCTATCACTGAATTGTTTCATTTCAGAAGCTCTAACCAGCAAGTGATTGTCCTTTTTGCTAGAATTAAACAATGTATTCTCTTTCCATCTACAAATCAATTAATTAACTTACAGTACCAGCACTTAACTCCAGTGCTGAGAATTCAGTATGTTCTTGCTGTAAAGTCCAAACCACTGAGCTACTGCTTCCTTTTTATATTACTTACATTTCCGTAATATAAATCCCTCTTTTGCAGCTGTCACATTCTGCAGTAGCTGAAAATGTTTTGTTTTTCACATTATTTAATTTTTTTAAATAAAACCTCTAGGGAGGCCTTTCACTGAGCGTGCATGCTCTGCTTAACAATCATACAGTCAGACACGTTCACAGCTGGGAGCTGCCCAGTATGATCATATCCCTCTACAGCCACCTGAGCAGCTCCACTGAGGCGTCTGGGGGATTAGGTCTTGCTTTAAAGGCTTCTGTGTGGTAAATGCTACGGGAGTTTCTCAGCTGGGCTGCAAATTTGAACTGGCAATGTTCCAATGTCTAGGAGAGAGCGTGCTCTGGATGTGTCGAACACTGTCCCTCTCTTTACTGTAGAGTCAGCTGGCGGCAAACTGAAACTGAAAGCTTTGTTAAGCTCTCGTCGTAGCAGACCACACATCGCAAGCGGAGGGGAGGAGGGGTGGTGGTGTACTCTCTGATCACTTCTGCTGCAGATTGTGAGCACTTCAGACCTGAGAAAATGTGTTAACAGCATCTCCCTGCCACTGGCGTGCCATCATGTTGGAGAAATATAACAAGATCATTGCATCAGCCCGTACACATTCACCAGAGCATTGTACTGTGAATGTGATCAAGGCCTGGAGAGCAGTGTATGCGCAGCCACTTTTAGTTTAATTATGAGTGTAGCTGGACTGATGTCTGCATGTGTCCCTGCTGCAGCTGGCAGTGTAGCTAAGGCTCAACTCGACTAGTTAAATGATATAATGAGACGTCTATTGCTTTTGTAGAAATTTGGACACTGTAGTTGTAGTAGTCTGATTAGCTTGGATGCATTGTGGCATCACAAGGAAGAAATGTCACTTTTTGTTTCTGCCACACACACACACACACACACACACAAACACAGGTCCTTTTCACACATGTTCTACTTACACTCATACAACACCATTAGTGCAAAGTGCTGAGCAAAGCCTCATAGGGAGCAGACTAATCAGTGTGTCACACAATGATAAATAATTGTCTGGTTCAGCCGCACGCAGCAGCGCCACCCAACCCCCTCAATCACACAACACACACACATTCACAAGTACAGCATTACCCGAACAAGGATGGAACGCGGTGTCAATTTGGACCCGCCATTTGCTCTTATCGGGCGGGAAGCGCAGAGAGTGTCTTAGTGCTGATATCCATCTAACAAAGTTCTCGTGTTCTCTGTGTCCTTGATGGGGATTTATGGTCTGGCAGCAGAGAGAGGTGGTGTCGAGCGCTGACCTGCGCCAATTTTGCTGCCGATCATCTGTTATCACTTACAGGAATGAACAGGTCGTGGCTGTGGTGGGTCAACAGGTTGCCGCATGAGTGTCTGAGCTGAACCACGGGGTGGGTTGAAGTATATGCAGAGAAAACTGCAGTTAAACCAAATCTCTACATCAGAAAAAATGTCACATTTACTTTGACAATAGGTAATTTAACAATAGATGAATTTTCTTCTGTCCTAATTAATTACAGTATGACTATCTGAAGTTTCTGGACTTTTGGTCCAGACTGTGAGCTGATTAATTGTAATTTTAATAACAGGGTATTTTAGGATTGGGCAATTTAATATGGCAGATATACATTTTTTACAATACCTATACCTTTTGCACCTTCTGGTACAATATTAGTATTTTGTAGGATTTTTGCAAAGTGATGACATACTTTGATTTTTCAGGTATTTAATTTACTTATTTAAATGTTCCTGTTATTTTTATCAAGTGATTTTTCCAGAGATGTTTTTAGTTTCACTTGATATTGTTGTATCAAACTGTCAAGCCGGGTGGGTGTGTAGTTGGAGGTTGGAAGACCCAAGTGCAGGACACGGATACAGGCAGGTATTGTTCAAAGATTTATTCAACAAAAAGCAAGGTAGACTTAGAAGGAGTGGCTAAGTCCAGTAAATAGGTAAGCGACATTAACAAAAAAAGACAGCAGAGATACAGATGAGCAACAGACAGACATCAAGACCAGGAACAAGAACACAGAGGCAGGTAGTGATGGTGAACATACAGAACACACAAGGCCAACATATAACAGATGCAGACTAATACAGACTGGGCCGAACATAATGCAAATGACAAAGACAGAATCAGACAAAGATCATGACACATACGTATTGCCCAAGTACTCTATGCGAGTGTGATGAGTAAATGTAAGCAGGGAACAGATCCATGTTAGTATTACATTTGGTATTGGTAGTATTAACACATAATGTTTTTTGTTATTTTTAACCATTTTTATCAGTGCTAGCAGCATTGTTCTAGGGATGGCATTCCTGGTCTCTCATTCACACCAACACACTGGTTCAACAACTATTGGAAGGATTGCCATGGATTTGGTAAAGATATTCATGGTTTAAAGTGTTAAAAACACCAAAGTCACATAACATCACAAACTAACGGATCGAGGCAGCGGTAGACCAGAGAGGTAAAATGAACCCCTTTAAACCCTTTAGAACACCAAAGTCACACTATGACACAAACAAACAAAAAAACAAAGTCAGACACTAACACAAAAAACTAACTGAGTGAGGCAGCGGTAGATCAGCAACTCTCGTGTTCTGCAAGGTAATTTTTTTTTATAAATGGAGTCTGGTGGCTTTGATGAAAACAGTACAGTGACTGTTTCTGGCTAAACAAAAAGGATCTTACTCTTTAAAAAAAGGTCTGTCTCTGCAGGGGTCCTTTCCACACTGTTGTCAGAGTCGTATAATAACAATCTAAGCCTGTCAGTGGCAAAAAAACAAGCACTTGAGTGGATGCACTTTGACGGGGCTGTGATTGCCCACAAGGATTAAGGTACAGAACTGTCACTCAATAGGCTACTGTCCCTTAATGTCCCTCTCAAGAATTGTAATAATTTTAGCGATCAATACGCAAATGTTAGCAAACTGACATGTCAAGCTTAAATGATGAACATGGTACACATTGCCTGCTAAATAGCAGCATGTTAGCATTGTCATTATGAGGGTGTTAGCATGCTGACATTAGCATTTAGCTTAAAGTCCACTTTGCGTAGGTACCACAAGCCTCAGAGGTCTGAAACAGGCAGCAAAACTTTTGAGTTTGTATGCTGAGACTTTTAAACTTCAAACAAGCCTATTGAATTTTTATGACAAAAAATTATGGATGACCTTTAAGCTGTTGTTTTGGTGGCATTTAATTGTGACCCAGCAGCTCTCACATGCATGCCATTGATAATCACATCATGTGGGTAGTTGTGAAGCTGGCTCTACAGTAGGAGAGTCACAAGTTATGAGTCCAAGGCTGATGGTGTTAGTCATAGTGGTCATTTCCTGTAAAGTTATTTATGATGTTGTTTACAGTGTGCCACCAGTGAGCGATTTAAAACACTGTAAAAAATACTGTTGTGTGTTCTTCATTTTGCTAAGTGCAGGATCGTGTCCAGTACACACACACGCTGGTATTTATGGGCGTGGTATCAACTGCACTGCATCTTTATGGGATTGTTTTCTTTGTCATACATCCATCATCCAAGTTGAGTCAGCAGAAATATTTAGCATCTTTTTCATTATTTCAGATGATGGCATTTAAGCTCTGTCCAGTTAATTTAATTGGCAATGTCCACTGGGGAAATAGCTCTTACTCAAGCGAGCAAGATTTAAAAATATGGAAACAATGACTCAGTAACAGGTAGGGAAGTGTGCAGCACCCCTGTAAGCTGTAACTGTTCATCCATTCGAATCCATTTGAAGGACAACAATCAACTGGCTCAATTGCCCTTTGGCTATTTTCCATGATTTCTATTTAGAGCGATGACATGATTGACTTAACCTTTGCTTGAGTGTCCTAAGTTATGGGCCCCGCTGGTGTCTTTAGAGGGAAGAAAGGGCACGGGGGCGGAGGAAATTACCGAAAGTAAGAGGACTCTGTCTGTCAATTTGAATTAGGAAAGCAAGGGCAAGTATCACATCAATGTTGATGAAAACATCACAGGTAATAACTTGTGATAGGAGGATGACAGATGTATCTGAGCCAAGGATCTGATATAGACGCTTTCTGTACTTTTAGGCTCCCTGTGGAAGAGGGAGCTGGAGGCAGACTACATTCTTAAAGATGTATTTAATTAAATGATCTCTGTACCATAGCAGTTCAGGGATGCAGTATAATGTGAAGCACCAGCTTGTGACATTGTCTGATGTTATTAAACATGAATATGTATACAGTATGCCGTTGTGAAATTTGACTATGCAGATTGTGAGGGTTTCATTAAAGGAAAATGTTGCATAGTATGCGCTTGGGTGTTGTTATAGGAAAAAATAAACACACTTTCATGAACCTTCAGCCGTCTCTGGAGCTTTGAAGCGGCACGTGGTATATATTTTTCAATCAAGGTTATATAACCGGTATGCTCATTCAGCACGTTCAGGACTTTAATTAGCCAACAAAATTAATAAGCATGTTGCCACAGAGATCCGGCAATAATATTTTCAATACTAAAGCCAAGGACATAGGTTCTCATGCATAATACAGTAGGTCCTTGCCAACGATATAGCTAATTGCGAATGTTTTGCTTTTTTCCCCAGCTGGATTGTCTGTTCCATGCTTTACAGTCCTTTTCAATTTCCGTAGGATTAAAAAAAAGTTTCTTTTGTGAACACTGTCTTCCTGGTTCAGATCGATCAGTTCATTCCTTCTATTAATTGAGGATAACATTTCTGATTAAAGTAAAGTGGTGGAAATAGCCTGGTCTGCCAGCAAACATCATCAGTTGGGTGCACTAATGTAAAGAGAACTTGGAAGTGCTGAATTTCCTATAGTGACCCTATCTCATTACCAGTGACTTCTATAGTATATTCAAATCATTAACTCCACAAAGTGAAGTTTTTATTTGTGCTTAGTCTGATAAAATACATACAGCTGTGAAGCCAGCTGGTCCTGACACTTATCTAAATAGTCAAATATGATTTACATATCAAAGTAAACAAGAAATGGATGCACAAAAGACAGAAAAAACATTATAAATACAGATAACTAGTATTGGAATTGGCTGGTGTTGTAGACCGTAAATCATTCTGTCACAAAACTGTCTGCATTTTTTTATTTTAGTAGTCTTAGAAGTAAGAAAGTAAGAAAGTTAAAAAGTAATCAACCCTCCTGGCCAACTTTCACTTCACTTTTTGTGATTTTCATGAGGAGTTCTTCCACAGATGCCGTATTGCCCCAGTTTGGATATCTTGTTTGTCTTTTGGCAGAGTTACAGTATATATGGAAAATTTGATTTAATCCAAAAGGTTGTGTTGGGATCACAGTCTGTTTTTGTGAACTATAAACAGTGAATATCTTGTCAGAATAAAATCCATAAATCCATTCATGCCCTTTTCTGGGTGACTGATAGCATCAGTGTGAGTTTCTTGTCAGCGACTGGAATATGGATGACTCACTTGGAAGTGTGTCAGAAAGACTCTCTCCCTTTTTTTTTGCCATGAAATCTCTAAAGTTTGAAGTTTGAAAGTTTGAAGCTGAAGTGTGATAAAATGTCTTCCCTTGTCCCACCTAATAATCTTTAAAATGATTGGAGTAGAAAGGGCAGAGGACCTCTCCTTCCAATGCTGGAGCAGGGTTTTCTTTGAGACGGACTGTTATAGAAACACTTCCAAGTGACAAATGATTGCAATTAAGAGCATAGACTGCTCTTTCCCCTAGATTCCAATAAATGCCTCGGCCCTCTGATGGTGTGTCATTATGGCCGGCGTGAAAGCATGCTCTCCCTCATAAAGAACCTTGGCATCCAGTCGCCAGCACACCAGTCAGCGCAGTCAGTCACACTTGGTTCAGAACAGCGAAGGACAGCATTTCATTTGACATCTGTAGGCTAAAAGAAGTAGCTTGTGAGACTTAAAGACATGGACGATTCTTATACTCAGAGTGGCTTATTTAAACTGATTATAACCACTTTAAGTGAATGAGCCAAAACATACTGTAGCAAATGGCACTAATGGCGGAAAGCGATGGCTAATGGGTTCTTTTTTGCCAGTAGATAGCTACTTTAGCTTGTGCTGCTTTGCCGTCTTTCTTGCAATTGCCAACCTATAGGGAATAATCACTGTGTCAGGCCATTTGGCTGTTTACACACATCTATTCTCTTGGACTCAGATCTGCCTTTCATCATCGGCTGTAAAGCACCAAACTGGATGTCATGTCCCAAGATAAATTCAGCAGAAAGATTTAAAATGGAAAACAGTGTTTTTATATTCAGGACTGTAGGATAGACAGTTGGTCTCTGCGGTCGCAATAATATGTCCAATTGGGTTTGTTGTTAAGACAAGCCATGCAGTGACCCTGCCCTCCTCTTCCTCTTCTCTCTCGATTGCACTGCCATTTTTCCTGCCTGCCACATGGAACTAGAGGCTGTTTGATTAAATAACAGCACTGACACATCGCTCTCCCCGACTCCAATCTCAGGGCTTATTTGTATTTGGGCCCACCAAATGGGAAGAAATGGCAGACATGTATCCACCTCCCACATCGTCCATGTGATTTATCTGATATAAAATAAGCATTTCTCTTTCCACAGTGGGCATTGTGTTTGAATTACTTTTCTTTTATTGACGCGGATTGGCAGATTTCACACTTGCAGCGGCAGAATTGTAATCAGCAGATGTCCACCCTTGGCAGCGTTGGTATTCTGGATGTCTGCTATAATTTGTTTTGGAGCAATAGAAAATATTTGGGGCTACAAAGGGGAATTCATTACGCCTTAGGAAAGGCGAAGTCAGCCTTAGCAAAGGAGACATTTTATCTTCTGTCCTAGGGCAGATTTGGATATGCAATTATTATTGCACTTTCATTCACCTTTTCACAGCTCACTCATTTGCAATCACTTGCCATATTTCTGTTGGACAGCAATACACATGGTATCACCAGCTTCCCTTAACTTGGTTGGTAGGTTCACGATAGCCCACCAGAGCCCACTCACCTCCTATTACTTTCTTCTTTCTACAGTGACAATTACTCAAGTTTATGCAAGCAAATAAAACCTGAGGCAAAATATGCTGAACTCACAATATTACTTATTACATTCCAACTTAGGCAGTTGGGACATTTTCCCATTGAAGCAAAATGAAAGCGTTCCTCTGAGCTATCACAGGTATCAAGTTTAGAAATGCATCCTAATTATTTTGCACAACAATATATAAAAAAATTCCCTTTCAGCCTGACCGGTCCAAGTAATCTGGCCTTGCACTGAGTCTTGAGGCATTACTTGAGAATTAAATTAAAATAGCCGAACCACACAGTATTCTGCTGAAAGGACATTTAAGCCAGTAGTGTTGGAGCAATTTCAGACAAACAGGTCAGACTGATTTCACCCTGCCTTTATATTTATGTGTTTATTTATTTTGGGGATCATGCCAACATGGATAAAGTCCACCACTGGCCAGGCTGTCAGACCCTGCTCATCTGCCGTCCCAGTCCCCTGTGTCTCGCTGGCTGTGATTTCAGTTAATTGCTAGCTACCAAGTGTCTGTCACATTTGTCCCTGTTTTGCTCAAAAACAACATGCAGCCTTAGGGACTTAAACACTGGAATGAGGTGTTAAAGCAAACCTTCTGTCCACCCACTGACCCAATAAATATTTGGCTTAAGTGTAGTCTGCCATCCCCTGGCTATTGCTGATTGACTTGGATTCCAATTTGCCCAAAAGGCTTTTGCCTCTGCATTGACTATATGACAATATAACACTACCACTAATGCTGATTTGACCTTTAGAAAGATGGAAGAGTTTAAATTCAAAATCGAAAGGGGTATTGACCAACCTGCATAGCATGTCACAAATCGTTAGCTTTGACTTAAATACCATGCAATTACAACAAGCAAGTTTTTTTATAGCTATTAACTGTGAATTTTGACTCTGTATGAATGTGTTTGGTTCTCATATTAATGGTTTCCTAGTTTGAAACAACTGCAGAGGATGGATCTTCAGAGAACATGCATGAAGAACTAGTTGTGCTGCAGGTGAGGGTACTGTATAAGATGAGTTGATAGGCAATGTAATAAAACTGACATTGTTGTGTTTTATTGGAAAATGAAAAGAAGGGAACCACTGCCTCTTTCAAAAGCAAAAGATTTAGACATTGATGCCAACTGTTTTGAGATCTACAGGAGACAAATTGAAGTGTGTGTTAAGAGATTAACACCTTGGAACCACCGACTCAAATTCCTGATGGGAGGACAGTCAACATGTCAAAATACCCCCTTAATAACATTCACCATGAAATAAATCATGAAATAGATAGATTTAAGGTTAGTTGGTAGTGAACCCAACAAGACCTTTTCTTACGTCCCATTTGAGATTCAGCTCCATTGAAAATTCACAAAATGCACCATAAAAAACAGTTGTTCACTGTCCTATCCACATTTTACATTACATTACATTTAGCTGACGCTTTTATCCAAAGCAACTTACAATTGCTACATATGTCAGAGGTCGCACACCTCTGGAGCAACTAGTGGTTAAGTGTCTTGCTCAGGGACACATTGGTGAATGGAACCCGGGTCTCTCACACCAAAGTCAGGCGTCTTATCCATTGCGCCATCACCACTCCTGGAAGTAGTACAAAGTAGTACAAACCCAAAATATGTCAGACTTTTATAACTAGCATCATGGGAACTCCCCTGGCAGTCTTGGCTTATAGCAGCATAACTATGGGATGGTCTCACCTGAGCCAGCCCTAACTGCAAGCTTTATCAAAGAGGAAAGTCTTAAGCCTACTCTTAAATGTGGAGATGGTGTCTGCCTCCTGAACCCAAACTGAGACCTGGTTCCAGAGGAGGAGAGCTTGATAGCTAAACGCTCTGGCTCCCATTCTACTTTTAGAGACTCTAGGAGCCACAAGTAATCCTGCATTCTGGGAGCGCAGTGCTCTGGTGGGATAGTTAGGGACTATGAGCTCTTTAAGATAAGATGGTGCCTGACCATCAAGAGCTTTGTAGGTGAGAACAAGGATTTTAAATTTTATTCTGGATTTTACAGGAAGCCAATGCAGAGAATTTCCAATTCTTTGTAGAGTAACGTATTGCTTCTGAATTTGAACCGTAACCAAAGAGTCGCATTAAGATGCAGAAAGATGGGAGGGCAGCCTGGGTGTCCACTGCCAGATTAAATCGCTCACAGAAGGGACTTGAAATGTCCCAGAAAATTACTACTGATTATACTCTGCCTGAAGCAATGAAAAAATCAAACTGAAGCCCAAGGAATTTAAATTCCAATTTTAATTTGTATGATATATTAAATACTAATGTCAGCTTAAAGACTGAAACTAACTTTCTGATCATGTCTAACTAATACTCTGTCTGCCTTCGCAATCTCCAATACCTGTTGTGTGACAGTGTTTACATATTTTGCCCTTAAATGAACAGCGGCGGACACAGTGCAGCCTTGTGATGAACTTGATACCCCAAGATTGGTGGTTGATTGTTCTGTCTTATATTGCCAGGACTAAAACATGCTATATTAGGAGTGAGCTTGGGTTGAGATAAGATCAGTTTAGTTCAGGTGTTAAGTTTGTCAAGATGGTGCGTCATCAACCGTGGGAGCTTAAACGAGTGCGGGGGTGAGGGGCAGATGTTGTGCCTTTACTTATAAAAGGTTTGTCATTACCAAATCTGTATTTAAAATCAAACCTAAAAACCTGGCACTTCTTTAGATGAAAATGTGTGTTCCTGAAAATATACACTTAAGTGGTTACACGCATGCTTCTAAAATGATCAATGTATTAAATTATTAATGAATTAATGATTAATTGTGTGAAATTTATATGTAGCTTTGGCAATATTGTTGCTACATTCATGCCAATAAAGCTAATTTATTTGATTAAATGCTGACACTTCTGAAATCGTTAGCTTCTATAGCAAATCAATGAAATAGGCTCAATTTGACTCAGGCTGCCTATATTTTATTTACAGTTGTATGTACTGTATATTAATCTAAAACTGTATATATATCTATTACATATGGAGCTTGTGACCTGGAGGATAAATCTTGGTGGGGAAAGTGAAAGGCAGTGTCTGTGTCTCCCTCATTACCATCACAGCAGTGCACTTGAGCAAGGCCCCTAACCTCAACCACTCTAGTTGAGATTGTCAGTGGCTAGCAGATCAGACTGATGTTGTACGGGACAGCATCCAACTGTTTTTTTCAAGGACAGTGCGTTCCTGAAAGAGTGAAAATCACCCCTGAATAAATTAGCATGTGTTTAATGCTGATTAGCAAATGTTAGCATTCTAACACGCTAACCATTTCCTCTATGGCCACCATGAGGTTGATAATTGAGTAAAATGTCTCAACAACAATTGTGCAGCCATTCATGTTCCCATCAGGATAAGGTGATCTAGCTATTGATAATCAAGCGCCACCATCAGATCAAACTTTCAGTTTGTTCCATACTTTAATTTATGACCTGATAACTGCAAAACTAATGACATTCCCCTTCAACTTCATCGTACTTTTACTTGTGTTTGCTGCTACATTGCTAATGTTAGCATGCGAACACACTAAACTATGATGGCAAAGATTAAACCTTGTAAACATCAACACCTTAGCATTGTCACTGTGAACATCTTAGCATGCTGATGTACTGAGCAGCTAGCATTGCTGTGAGACCCTTCTTGTACTAGGCTGAGGTGTTTAAATGTTAAATGTCAGGCCTTTTCTTTCTAAACACATTAAGTTTTAGTTTTATTTTTTAACTTACGGCTACATTTCTTTTGGAAGAAGGAGAGATTAGCTATTAATTAAATACCTTTTGGAGTTAGAGAATCACATGCAAAAAGCACTATGCTTTAGTTTTATCATTATTTAAAGGTGTTTTCATTTACCTTTGTGGAAACGGGGCTTTCAATTCCAAGCATTAAGTGAAACCAAGAGAGTACACTGACACTCATTTAATGAGACAGAGTCAAGCTATCAAGCGTAACATAAAGCCAAGCATGGTCAGAGATCTTCTGGCTTACCATTACTGAAGGTGTATAGCCTCACATGCTGGGTGCTGCTGCCTGTAACACTATCATGTAAACTGTCATAACATGAGTTGTGATCCCTTGGAGTCATGGCCTACTTTTGTGAGCCTTGCCTTCTTGGCGCCATGGTGCTAAAGGGACGGTGACGCGCTGGAGCTATTTAAGACCTCGCCGCAGACACACACACACACACACCTACACACACACACACATACAAACAGAATACACATGGTGCAAATATCACACACAGATGTGGCAAGACTATTTTTGTGTGATAACATTAGAGGGAAAAGATCAACTAAGTACTTGACTTGAACTACCTTTACCAATTTCACACAGATTAAACCTAGAATTTCTCTATCAGAGATCCATTTCAGAATTCTAATTTGAATCTCATATATAGTAAAGGGCTTTGGCACTTCAATTAATCCTTCGATTGTAGACCCCCAGGCCATTGCATAGCACTTGGCTAACAGCACTGTACATACACTCTATTACCGCAACAATGAAGCAGCAACCTCAGCAGCACCATTCATCAGCCTCAGCACAAGAATTGGCCTGAGATTTATTGGTATCAAGCATCCATAGCCAACTGAAGACATTTTACTTTGTACATGATATAAATTTATCAAATATTTATTAGCCGCTATTTTTCGGTTCATGGTTTCCGATTGATTTTAGGATAGTGAAGTTTTACCCTCTGGCTTGACTTTGACTTTTAGATAAATGACACAAGCCTTGAGGAAGTGTAGAAGTTAAACTATGATTGATCAGTCCAGACCCAATTTAGGGTGTAATATTCTCAAATTTAAGTATCTGCGACTTTGTCAACTCACTGATTAAGAAAATACAGTGTAGTAGAGCATTTATGGCTATAGTCTACAAAGCTAGTTAAAGTATGTCCCATGGTAATTATATTTTGCTGAGGCATTGTTATTTGTTTATAACCCTCATAGGGCATTCAATCTCATTTTGTTGTACTGCTGCAGGCTGAAATGGCTAAGGCAGCTTTTGTTACTCAGAGGTGGCAATGAATTACATTTCTGATGAGCTGTACCGTCAGCTACAACCTGCCTTGATAACAGTAGTCACTCAACAAGCTGCCAAGGTCAGTTTTTTCTTTTCGAGGAAGGCAAAAGTACGGTGTGGTATGTGTGCATGTAATGACTGAATCTGTAATATGTTTACAGAATCCTCCATTTTTGCTTAATGTACTTGATTCTTCAGGACAACACCACCCATTTTCTTTTCTTACCAGCAGAATGGTAACCTTTGACCTTTGTGGGGCACCGGGGTGCAACACGAGCCGCACTCCACATTATCACACACATACTCAAGCGTCACATCCATTTTGTCAATAAACTAAAAAGGGCAAACGTTAATCAGACAGCCATGACTGCTTGCTCTTTTCCCATCTGATCAAGCGCTGTGTCACTCATGCTGTTTTATTCCACTTGGAGATCAGTTTTTTTATTGCCTTCATGTCTGTTCAGCTTTTCACCAACAGTCATGCTTTCAGTTCTATTAGTGATATCACAGATTGTCAGATTTTGATCTTCTAATGTGTGCACTACATCCCAAACTCACTTAGTTTTGAAGAATGAACTAAGACTACCACATTGTCCTTGAGCGTCATGCTAGAAAAGATGTCTCCGTGTACGACAGGCCAGTAATGCTTCCAAATAAAGGCAGCCAGCTGTCAAGACCAATATCGCTTGGTAACAAAAGCAACATCAGTCTAGTTCAACCTCATTGAGGGCACTCGGACGTCTCCTCTCCACTCAGGAAGGACAGAAGTGT
Organism: Lepomis gibbosus; assembly: GCA_029875015.1. NCBI lineage: Eukaryota > Metazoa > Chordata > Actinopteri > Centrarchiformes > Centrarchidae > Lepomis > Lepomis gibbosus. Next base: position 60,586 of record JAPMOB010230550.1, read on the forward strand.
CAGGCAGGTAACAAGAACAGATGAGAGCTCCACTGCGTCTCTTCATTCTCTATATCTCATAGTTGTTGTGTCTTTTATGAGAGCTTTAGTGTGCACCGTTAACGTTGGTTATTGTGTACGAACGTTGTTTCCAGATGTGAGCCAAGAGCTTTCAAGCATCTGCTCTGTATCTGTGCTGCGTTTAACTCTGCACATTGTGGTGTCCTAAAACACAGAGGCCACATGGGATTTTCACTTTACGACGTTTTCTGTCAAGGCTCCGTGCTAGCTGGGTGAAAAAGTATTTGGCGAGATTTAGAAATGATGGGAAATCTTGCTTTAGGTCAGGTTTGGTCAAGCTACCATTCTGCCTCAAACCTGGCCATTTAAGCTGAGCATTTAACATTCACATATAGAGTCGATTATAAATCACTACAGACATCCAAGGTCCCACAAGGATGATATGTAATGACTTCTCTTAACTTTTCATCCAGCACCATCATCAGGTCAAATTTTTTATGGGTCCGATACTTTGATTCCTGACCAAATATGTTAAGCTAATATTGTAAACATCATCATGTTATCATGCTGATATAAGCAAACCTCAAAACTTTGCATAGGTAGAACACTGGCATGGCTGTAGACTCTTGCTCTTGTTATTTTAATTGTCGATCTGTTGGCAGCATTTTTGACACTTTCCAGGAAAACCCTTTTCATCTTTTGAGAAAATCATCCAGTATTTGCCGATCTGTAATTTGTGTGAATTCACTGTACTGCACTTCAAAAGACTACAGGCAAACTAATGTCAAGATGGCTGACAAAAAAAGTGCAAAAACTAAGAATTTCAATTTGATTGTTTTTCATATAATTTATTTGAAAAAATGAAAGTGTACCATGATCAGTTCTATTATTGAACTGACCTACGCTCACACCACAACAACCTTGTCAGGTATTGTTTTTCTTGTGCCGAGTAGTTTTACCCTGAGCCATTTTTCCAGACTTTTTCTGTTTTTGGACTGCCATGATGTTGCAAGACCAGGTTGCAGATTTATGACACAATTTTCACAATGATGTACTTAATTATGTAATTGTTACTACCCAGTCCCTTTATAGCCGAGGTTTATAGAGGCCTTTTACAACTCCTGTCAGCCAATCTTGACATTAGGTTGTTATAAACATACTGTGTGCTCTAACTCTGATATTATTTTTCCCACTGATCTCAGCCTTGAGTTTTGGCTTGATTGACAAATGGGTTGCAGCACTCAAGAGCTCGTCGGCGCGCCCAATTTTTCAGAATAGCCCAGAGCGGGAGGGGAAATGGGCTTGTGGTTGTGTTTTAGGCAAGGAACTTATTACTTTTTTACTTTCTCACTCACAGTGGTGCAGTATGTAAATATAAAATCATCATTTTTTTGTGTGTATTGTGGTCATCACTGCAAGCTGTGGATAGACCACTCTAGTTTACTAGTCATGTACCAAGCTGTTACAGCTACACTGACGGGCGGAAAATACGCTTTTGTCAACAAGCATGCTTGGGTATGTGTGAAAAGAGTTGACACCTGATGACATATTAAATTACTCCCTGACGTGAGGCCACAGGCTCACACATATCATATTCACAGCATTTCTTTTACACTGATGACCTACAGTGTGTTAGGAGACTTGTTAATAAGTAATGTAACCCAGTAAAGTAGTTGCAGGTGCCTTGTAGAGATGCCGTATTTTGGCAGCCTTGAACTTGCTCATTATTACTATAGGTTTACATGTAGATACACAGAGATAAGCAAAAGAGGGAACTCCTCATACAAATATTTTTTAATAACCCTGAAGCATGTTAGCCAAATATCAGCTGTTCACATTTCTTGGAACTTAGCATAAATGCAAAAGTAACAGCAAGGTAACTGCTTGTAGCTTCCAGCAGATGTACCACACATGTAACAAGTCATGTTCATATCAAACTAGTTGTTTGTGCTCGTGTTCAGGTAATGTTACTCTCATTTTAAGTCTGCCAAATTCAAAAAGTCATCTCTTGCTGCCTGGTGCAGCTTCAAACTGATACAATTCAAAATGCTGTGGTGTTATCCTGAAGATACAGCTGCGAGAGGTAGCCTTGTCCATCTATATCAACCTTAATAGACCCTCAGCTCCTGCATGTCCAGTTCCCTTTGAATGTTCTAAGGCTGTTAGTTGCCTGGGTAACTGCAAGACCTAATGCTGTATTTCCCAGGTTACCCTCAGATTGTCCACGGGCGCGGGGTGAGAGCTCGACTCATGAGGCTCTTTCCATGCTCCACAGCCAAAAAGGCATCCTCCAGTAATCAAAGCAAGTGGCTTTTCCAAGGCTCTCTCCCTGTCTCTCTTTGTCTGTGATTATTTTTTTGGGTTTGTCTTTGTCTAAGATGCTTTTCCCTTCTCTGGCTTTTCTTGGTATGGGGGCACACACTCAAATACAGGCTTTAGTTGCACATGACTGCTCGAGCTGGAGTTCAGCTACATTTATTTTTAGAAATCTTTGTTTCACTATTTCACAAGGAACATTTTGGTTTTACAGTTGAAGAAGTAAAAAAAAGAAAATTATATAATACATTATTTAATAAATTGTAAATAAAATTGTTGAATCTGTGAGTTTCTGTTATATTTATATACAGATTAGAGTGTTCCCCTAATCCATTCTGGTGTTCTTGATTTTCTACATTCATTTAAATATTATATTTGCATATTGCAGAATGTTTTCATCATTCTCATATGATATGATCACCACAAATATGATGTATAATGTTAAACTAGGGGTCTGTTAATTACAATTGCAACTTTAAGTGTACAACTTCTGGACTAATGTGATGATGAGAATGAGATGAAAGAGCAATTTTCTTTCCCTATAATATATCAATTCACCTGTCCTATAAATACGAAGCATTAGCTCCATAGCAGCAGGTTAATTGTGGTCTGTTAGAAGACTTGGCCTTTTGGCTGCAGGCCACATTAAGACCCATGGAGCTAATGAGGCATTTAGACACTGTGTCACACTCCAGGTATATGAGAGGCCCTGCGCCAACAAGACAAGTCAAATGCGGTGCTGCAAGAACACTGCAGTCGGTGACAGGGCCCAGACAGCATCTGCCATCATTACAGGACCATTAAAAAGTTTCACAGGGTTCAACCGCCCTCCTTCATGAAGAGGCTCTCTGCCACAAGGACTTTGTTCTGTGGTCGCAGTAACACTAATTACCACTGCCGTCATATTTGGTGTAGAGAAGAAGAGGGCGTTCAGATTTTGGTGTGGTTGTGTTAAGTAACATTTGCAAATGAAAGGACCTGATATCATGAAGAGAAAAGGGGGCTTCAAAATTGAATCACTTGAATGGATTTTCTTTGTTATCGAGAAGGTTACCTGGAATTTGTGGCCCTTTTTAATGCCAAAATGTGGCATTTTGGATAGAGGGGTTTCAAATGTCTAGATGTGTTTGCGTAGGTATTGCTGATATTTGGAAAGATCTGAAATTCTAGCCTTAAAAATGCTAATTTGCAAAGACTCACCAGCATCTGTTCACATCTGACCTCCTTCCTCCTCCTCTCCAGACAGCGTTGAAGATGAGCTCGAACTGTCTGCAGTCCGCCATCGCCCCGAGGGCCTGGAACAGCTCGAAGCCCAGACACGATTCTCCCGCAAGGAGCTACAGATCCTTTACCGTGGCTTCAAGAATGTAAGTGATGAGGCCGCCATGCAGCTTCAGCACCATCCATAATGCAAAGCTCTGTGGGTTCTCTCTTGGACATCAAAAAAGCATGTTTCCTTTGATTTTATTTGATTTATTCTTGTTTACCTTCTTCTATCGTTTGCAGGAGTGTTTCTTCAGCTCCTCTTCCTTCTAGTCCAAATCACTATGCAACCTCCACTCTGCTTCTGTTGCAATAAAATAATAATCAAGCATCTGAGGAATGCTATTTTGCTGACTCATCTAGAACTAAATATTATCATGTCTAATTGTGCTTACCACAGAAAATTGAAATTTCTGTACATTGTTCACCGTGCCGTGAATAATTAGGCCATCTCACGAATACACTGTGGAAGAGTGCTGATGAGTAGTCAGGTCAAAGTCCTCCAGAGCAGCCCATATAAAATCCCCTCACTTCATTGTCACCTCTGGTGTGAGGCGTAATGAGATGACCCAGAATTGACTCAACCCAAATTGTCTGGCAATGAAAGTGAGGAGGATAGCGAGAGTCCTGTGATAGTGGAATTCCCATAGGGCTTCAGTTTCTTGTTGAGCCGGCACTGTGCTCCAGCCAAGTCCGCACAAAGCCTGCCCATTAGTCCGCTTCCACTTGAGACAGAGTAAGAGGTAAGAAGTGTACTAATGAGGCCTTTAATTTGTGCCACACACTCTGCCTCACTTCCTCTGACGCTGAGGGAGAGAATATTGCATGTAGACACTCTCCTTCCAGTTTTTTTTTTTTACATTACAGATTCCGCATTTCATTTTTAGCCACGCTAGTGATTTAGCTCTAGGTATGACAATGTTAATCGGTCGGTCCAGCCTGAAATATCTTAACAACTATTGGATTGTTTACCATGATATTCTGTACAGACATTCATCCCCCAGAGGATGGATCCTACTGCCTTTGGTCAACCCTTCGCTTCACCGGCAGTTGTCACTTATCCACTGAAATATCTCATTAACATTTACAAGATAGAGTGGCCCTAGAGTTTTTCTCCATGAGGTTGACGTTTGAGTAAAATGTCTCAACAACTATTGAACAGGTCGCCATGAGATGTAGTGCAGACATTCCTGTTCCCCTCAGGATGTTAATAACTCTGATTTTTCATCTAGCACCACCATCAGGCCAAAATGTCCGCTTGTCCATTACTTGATGACCAAATAGGCTATCAACAAAACAAATGACATTCCCTTCTACCTCACCTGCACCAAAGTCCTTCTAGGCAAGTCAGGCCACTTGGCCGCTATCTTGGCAACTCCTCCGGGCAGCTATTTCGGACTAACAAGACCAGACTTCTTTCTGAACAAATGGGGAGAGAACTGCACTTTCACTGGTCACCAAGACATAAAAACTACATGAATAGAATTAACAGTAAAATCTGTTAAAAATCGCTGAAAATGTTTCACAAATTTGCCCCAAAATAAGGTTTAAAAAGTGTTTTTCCCGACCAGTTATACTTCACCTCTTCCACACATGTACAGTAGAGGTAAAACAGACTTATCTGTCAATGGAACCACACGACTGGCTGAAATATGTTTCCCGCTTTGGCTGTTAAAAGCAGATAATTGGCTTTCTAGCAGGAGGGGCGGGATAACCGCCATCTTTGGCGTTTGGCTTTCCTCATAGAGTTATATTGAGGATGCGATTGAGTGGCACGTCTCCTCTAAAATGTCTCTGGCTGTGTGCATGCTAGCACATTAAACTAAGGTGGTGAACATAGTAAACATTATACCTCCTCAGCATGCTAACATTGTCATTGTGGGGATGTTAGCATACTGATGTTAGCATTTAGCTCAAAGCACTGCTGTGTCTAAACTGACGCACAGAACGGCGAGAGTTGCTGTAGACTGTTGTCACATCACAGATTACAGTTATTTTGTGTGCTAAGGATAAACCCCATTTGCCTTTGTATTCAAAGTTGCTCATCCCTGCTGTGTAATTAGACAGATGTTGCTGTGGCAGAAGTCCAAATTGGACGAAGAGAAAGAGTCATGGTGCCTAAATTGCAGTTACTAAACAGCTTTTGCCCATCACAGAGCCCTTAGTGTAGCTCATTTTTCAGGGTCAAACAGCTCATCTTTATTTTGCCACAACCAGGTGACATTGGCAAATAAAGCCTTTTAAGGCCAGCCAGACTAATAGAAGCTGGCATGGTTCCCAAGATGAGAAATTCGGCCATTTGTCCGTGGTGGCCAGGCTTTCGAAGAAAATCGGATGCCTCTAATTCGAATGGCCAGATGAGGTCATTTTCTTGACAACAAACTTTTATTCACGTGTAGCGCAGGTGATCAAAGTGAAGCTTTGTCTTAGATGCAGCAATACGTCTAGCAGGGACCAAAATAAGACGTTTGGCTCTAGGTCTTGCTGGAATTTAAGCCAAGATCACCGTAAAGGTATGAGAGAATCTGTTGTTTTATAAATTCCTTGACCCCATACTACAGGAAAATAACACAATATTGTCCTCACGTCTGGCTAAATCTGCTGGGCTTTCACAGTTCACTGTCTGGGCCAAGGCCTCAGGCATGAGATTAAGATCACACAGTTTCTCTTCCATCAGCGATGATGCCTCTGTTCACAGGCTTATTTCATTCCCCACACTGATCATTGCCGCATCGCTTCACCAGTCTCGGAAAGGAATTTCACAGATTGTATATGTGATTTTATTATCATGCATGAGCAAATTCTATAAGCTTGTGAAATGAATACAAATACTTGTAAACCTGACCTTTGTAATTATTTCAGTTTTGATTTAGAGGTGGATAAAGGATTATACATATATGTGAAAAGCTCAAATAAAAATGGGAGATAAGATGTAGAAAATTAAATTTAAATGCATCTTAACAAATTCCATTGACATCTGTGTTTCCTAAGATGTTTTGTTAAATTCCTTCAATTATTATGTGAACTATCCAAATGTAAATTATTTAATAGGTTAATTCATTCATCTCTCAGTGCTTTACTGATGCAGAGAAAAATGCATTTCAAAACAACAGCTTTTCCAAAAGCTAAATATTAATGACTTATGTAAAGATCAGTGTGTGGACGAGGTCCCGACTTTTAGCTTACTTAGCGACATCAAAGTTTATCCCAACGTGACCTTAAGGCCACTCAGGTATCAAGTCAGTGTAACTATTTCACTAAACTTTAAATTGAATTGCAGAGTCACTGCTTTGTACGTGACGATAACTAGATAACACACTGGCTTCATTTTCAATTGAAAAACTGTCTCCCTCGCCAATGTCATCATGAGGCTGAAAAGAGACGATAAAATACCATCAGATGAATTCTGCCACCAGTGTGAGACTCGGTTCAACAATCATAAAGTTTTACTGACCTTTAATTTTCCTTCAGGTTTGTGAGGATGAGTTAGCGAGGTTAGAAGAAGAGGCTGACTTGGAACACAGCCATTTTGTATATTACTGTCACACTTAATCAGTGTGTTATTAGTGTTGACAGCTGTAATTGCCCGTCTGTGTACAGGCACAGAAGCGTGCACAGACTCTACAAGCGAGGTGAAATTACATGTTTGAAAAATCTGCCTCTTCTCACTTAAGGTACTTAATTACATGGCATGTCCTTGCATTACTTCGAGAAAAGGTTGACTGTTGACATCCCTCCCACTGCAGTGTTGTAGAACATAAACAATGCTCTAATTAACCAAAGCTCTACTAAACAACAAAGAACTACTGTCTGTATCCAATGTACAAAGATGCTATGTAGCAACTTTGCTTTTGGATTCTTTCATGTGCAAGGTTTTCTCCCAGTGTTTAACATCTCTGCAGACTTTGCTTGGAATATAATTCTGCAATTGTTTAGTGAACTGAGATACTCAATATAAGTGTTGGGAAATACACTCATTCACTTTCTTGCTGTGAGTTAGATGAGAAGATTCATGTGATTCGCATATCTGTCTATTAAATAGGAAGCCACTGGGCTTAGCTTAGCCCTGTAGATGTTGTAAATGTTAGCAGGCAAACACACTAAACTGAGATTGTGAACGAGGCTCTTGCATTTAGCTCAAAGCACCGCTGTAGCACACTGTGCACACAATGTACTTAGTTGCAAAGTGCGTGAATTTTTGCAGTGTAGTGTTGTCTCGAATCAAACGCTGCCGTTGTGCACTGGCCAGAAATGAAGATTGCAACATTTGACCGCTTCTTCTAATTCTTCTTTTTAATGGCGAATTGTCACCGGCGCATCATTATAACAAACATTTGACCGCCGAAGTATCTTTTGGCTTGTTTGCTCACTTTAGTTAGATTTTATTAAAAATTAATACAAAGTAACAAACTTGTATATACACACTAACAACCACTGCAGCTTCCTCAGATGCCATTTTCAAGAGTTTGAAAATAGGTTGGTGGTTCTTCCTCTTTTGCTACGTAGCTAAGATGGTGAACGTTGAGGGTGAGAGGAGTCCAGTGTTCCACGTTCAGCTTTTTGACTATTATGAATGTACAATCCAGGTACTCATAGCGCATTTTGTCATACTTGACAGTGTGAACGCACGTATGCATTTAAAACAGCAAGTGTATGGAAGGGTGTGTATTGAGACACAGCATAAGGTACTGAACAAGGCTAATGTTAGCACTCAGGTCAAAGAACAGCCTCAAAAACGCCCTGCTTCAAGTCTATTTGCTATGCTAATCCAACTCTTTCCTAGCTGTTGCTTTGTATTTAAAGCACAGACATGATGGGGGTATCAATCTTCTCATGTAACTGCAAATACCGTAAAACTTTTATTAATAACCCGGGCTTTTATTTGCTAAAATCAATTGACTGAATTGACCCTGCCTATATTTGGGACAGACGTCCATATGGGACAGGCCTTTAATTCATCTTGTACAAAACTGAAATAGGCTACGATGAAACAGTTTATTTATTTCAAACAGAATATTACTTGTATAAAAATTATCAAATAATATCAAATACATGTCATTTATTTGATCTAGCACCGATAGATGGCTTATTCACTTTTATTTTAAAGGCAGCGACTTTTTTTACTTTTCATCTCTTGTACCATGGCAGTTACACCAGCTGATCTAAGGATGTGTAGCATGTCTTTACTGACATTTTGATCATAGTTTAAACATTATTTTTTGTATTAACCATCTAAGCAGCTTAGAAGCAGCTAAAGCAGGCGACCCCGCAAGGTTTGAGAGGTTTGATAAATTCAAAGAACGTATATAAAGACCAGACCAGGTGTTTCCCACACAATTGCCAGTATAATTCAGATGCTTCTTAGTTTGCCCACCATGAGCAGTAGTTTCCCCCATGCTACATCATTTGGATATATACAGCACCACACACACCCCAGTCTCAGACTTCATTTAGGTTGCAAACTTGTGCTCATTCTGTCTTCCTAACTTCTCCAAATTCTTGACCTCACCTCACCTCACCGCACAAGATATGTAACTGGGTCTGTGAGACAACAGAAGAAGAGTCTCTGGGGACTTATGCAGACAACCTTGCAGCATCCTCTTACCTTGAAACACAAGGAGCCCTTTTGAAGCAAGACAACAAGGTTTCATCTTTATATTTCCACTCCCACAGCTCTGTTTCTCAAAGTGGCTGATCAGACATGGTCACAGGAAGGAGGAAACCCGGTGTACCCTGTGATTCTTGCTAGGTCGCTCACACTGAAAAAATAGTTTCTCTCTCACATCCCTTCATGCCAGAGAAATGGAGCAAATAAATGGCTGTAACCAACTCTCTCTACTCAAGTTGCTTAGAAAAGTTAAATAGGTATTAAAACAAATTGATTGAACATTTAATTTGCAGATAAAGGTATACCAAATGCAGATTCAGAAGTAAAAACTTATATTTTAATTTTCTCTTTATTTTTTGTGTGTGATTTCTCTGCATCACAGAGGTGTTTGTGTTGTTATATCCACCCCATGTAGTCAGAACAGTCTGTTCCTTATCTTTGATTTCCTACCAACAACCACCCCTATTGCCATGGCTTATTGTCTGGTATAGAAAACCCAGAGACATGTTGTTTTGGCATTTCCTCTGTTCCAAAGATTCAATATCCTGCCGGAGTGTGCAGCCCGACAACAAGCACAAATTGAACTTGCAAAACTAGCTGCCTTTATCACCACGTTGCTCTGAGGAAGGTCATCCACCGAGTCTTTGGTTGTAGCTTTTATTTTAAAAGAGACAAAAGCATGCTTCTTGGAGGTGTTATATAAGAGTATTCAGTCTTTTCGACTAAAGGCTACCCACCAACCACAAGTGGGTGACTTTGAATAGCTGTGGACAAGATATCTATTGAGTCTCGGATGGTTTGCAGCTTGAATACCACCGGATTGAACATGAGTCTTTATTTACATACTGTCTGAGAAACTGTAGAGGGTAGAAGTAACAAAAATAAAACATCAAATCCTTGGTAGAAATAAATAAAATGTCATCATTCTAAATGGATCTTTCCTGAGAAAGCAGTTGAATAAAATTACCTAGCAGCTAATTTATTCATTTGAAGTTAAAGAGTAACTTGACATCAAACTGAAAAGCAGTGTTTCACTGCCCATTCCAGTTGAAAATTACAGTTCTGTTGCACCTTTGACCACACCCAAAATGATGTCGCATTGTACGTGATACACTCAGAAGATAACTAAGATACCTTTTAGACTTGTGTTAAGGTATATTTTTTTAAAACCATCAAAAGAATAGTTTAATCGCTGGATGCAAGTACTAGTGATTTTAAAGTTTCAGCCACACTCGTCTAAGTTGTATATTGGACCATGATGGACACATCTTGAACTCTGATTAAAGGTGAGGACTTTAACATAGATGCTGAATGACCTGTGCAATTCCATTTGTCTTCCAGGAATGCCCCAGTGGAGTCGTCAACGAAGACACTTTTAAAGACATCTACGCGCAGTTCTTCCCGCAAGGAGGTTTGTGTCATTATTCTTATTTAGACGGAGCTCACTACTTTGCTTTTTGCAGCTTGCCTTGCCTCTTACAGCTGCTCCTTATCTCCTCTGTGTGTGCTGGACAGATATAAATTGTCTTTCCCTCATGTTTACAAAAACTGCGCCAAGCCCAGAGTCCTTGAAGTTAAACTTCCATCCAAGCAAATGCGAGAGAGAGTTTGAGAAAGAGAAAGCAGTTTGTATTAAGCAGCCTGGAGTTGCTCACTCTTGGTTCTCTTGTCATTATGCAAAGATTCTACCCGAGGAACAAGAGAGAAAACATTAGCAGGCTTATATATCTCTTCAGAGAGAAGACCAGTATATATAATGGTTCACTACACGGGAAAGAATGATAAAACTCTTAGCTCTGAGCATATTGTTCTCCTCTCTTGTCATAAAAGAAAAAACATTCAGAGGGGCATTGTTTTTCTTTGAAAAAGCTACAAAACTTTTCTTTGAACCGTTTTTCTTGCTTGCAGTAGGTGTTAATTGAGCTTGCAGTCACAGCAGATGGTTTTTGATTTCATGCGTATGTTTGTTCTCTCCATAGATGCTTCAACATATGCACACTTCCTGTTCAATGCATTTGACACAGATCACAATGGCTCTGTGAGTTTTGAGGTAAGCCAAGTATTGTCGTATTGCAGCTGTCAAAGGGTTTCGACAACTAACAACGAATACATCACACTTAACCTTCTTAAAGCTTCAACACTGCAAGCCTCTAAGGCATTACACTGGAACATTATGTAACCTGCAACTTCAATAATTAGTATTTAGCCCAAGCGAGTCTACTTGAGATGCTATTAACATGGGATTAATATTTATGGAGGGCATATATGTGCTTATTAGGACAGAAAAGCTGTCATTATGCCAAACCAGAGCTGCACTGGCTAATGTTTCTGTACGGCAGCCCCCTGAGACCCGACACAGATTATGAGTGGGCTAATAATTTGAATAACGAGGTATTTTTGATTTCTAGTGTACTGCACTCTTGCTGTTTCATCATTTGCTTCCAATTAATACCTGACATAATATCCCTGCATAAATGTTAATGTATAAAATCAGTTGAAATACTACCTCCATTCAATGTGTATGGTGAATATTATAGTTATAGTATAGTTTTGTTTTTCTCATAACTGTCCAGTGCTTGCTGTTTACATAATACTGATTTTCTAATGTGTTTATTTTGCACGATTCTTAATGAATCTTGTTTTTTCAGGATTTTGTTATGGGCCTTTCTATCCTCCTGCGAGGCACAATCCAGGAAAAACTCAACTGGGCTTTCAACCTGTATGATATCAATAAAGATGGCTATATCACAAAAGAGGTATGTCCCCTCAGACAGCGTCAAGAGCGACTGAAATACCCAAATATCCACCTTTTTTATATGAAGTAGAGTTTTCATTAAAGGGTCAGTTCACCCAAATTATGAAAACCATTTTTCTGCTATTGGTATTTGGCCATGCAGATAAAAAAAAATAATAATGAAATTTTAACAACACTAAGAGTCTACAGCCATGTTAGCAGTTCTGTGATGCTGTTCCTAGGGACAGCGCTGCGTTGAGATTAATGCTAACATCAGCATGCTAACATGCTCACAATAACAATGGGTAAATTTGAAAACGCCCACTATAACAGCAGTACGTACTGATTTTTTCTAATTCTAGAATGACATATGCAAACAAAAGCAGAATCTGCAGTATGCCAAAAATACCCAGATGTCGTACTAACTCAGAAAAATCTCCAGTATGCATTGGGCCAGTCTACCTCGCGTACTGTGTCCCATAATGCAAAGAGCTAGAACGTTCATAACAACCTGTCTTTTAAGAACAATGTCATCTTTATTCAGGCAACCTCAACAAGTGGTCGTTCCACCTGCAGATAATTTATTCTCCACCAAAGTTGTAGACCGACCAGCATCCATTACCATCCTTAAAGCCACAACGCTAGTGTGCCTAAAAATTCAATTGTGAAACAGTTTGCCTGCTACTCTGGATAATATTCAAATCTCACTGTAGACTGTTTTCATAGGGACTATTTCTTTCAGGAGAAAGTAGTTTCAATGGAAACCGTCCAGAGTGAGGTCTGTGGGTTAGCCAGAGTAAGGAGGACACTGTTTCTCTGTTTTACAAATGCCATTATTCAAATGAAATTTCATTTACAGTATTATTTTGGAACAGCAGCAGAAAAGGGACAGCTAAAAATCTCTGCCACATAAAACCTCAATTATCTGCAAAGCTTCCCATTAGGAATAAACTGGAGGACTGGAGTTTCTTGTACTGTGTGTGAACTGACCCTTTACTGTGTGCCACAGGAAATGCTAGACATCATGAAGGCCATCTACGACATGATGGGCAAATGCACATATCCTGTCCTCAAAGAGGAGACGCCCCGTCAGCATGTAGAAGTATTCTTTCAGGCAAGTGTGTTGTTGGCTAGCGTTCTCTGTGCTGTAAGTGTCAGTTACAGTAAAGACTTAGATTTAGAAAACCTCCTTTATTTGTTCTTCATCTTTCCTTCCCTCTGGCTCCAACAGAAGATGGATAAGAATAAAGATGGAGTGGTAACCATAGACGAGTTCATCGACTGCTGCCAAAATGTAAGCCGGATATCCCGACACGTCTCTTTCACTACTGTTTGGCACGCTTGCATTTTCTCATCATGTTGTTTCTTTTTTTGTGTGTGTGTGCACAGGATGAAAACATCATGCGATCAATGCACCTCTTTGAAAATGTTCTTTAACTCTTGGCTGACTGTGGAGGCTTTGGAAGAGAACATCATCTTTAGCTAGGCCCACTAACTGACTTGGACTCATACCGTGTACAGAGTGCTATGCAGACTTTTGACCGTAGATAAAATATTGTTCATTACCGCGGGCCACAAGTAGGAGTAGGCAATAGGGTGTTAGCACTCTGGAATGAGTTGCCTTTTTGAACATTTTACTGAATACTTAACTTCAAGATTGACTTCCACCACTTTCTAGTGAGGGGACGTTAGCTTCTGACATTATAAACACAGGAAAAAAAGACATGCCTAATGAAGGGGTTTAGACCGGTTCCTACCATCTGTGTTGCAGCCTTGACGTGTTTTATTTACTGCCAGGTGAAATCACTGTGACTTTTTACAGCATCAGAAAACAGAAAAAAAAAAACTGAACAAAATATCGTCTGTTTTGACATTCCAGGCTGGCTCTCACTTCCAGAGTGTTTCCACCCCCGACTTAGTTAACCATTGTGGTTGTGTCTTTTTGCTCTTTTGAAGGGCACATTTAGAGAGAAAACAAAAACAACATACATTGTACCATTTTCAATTGTATATACTATAGAGACAGCATTAGATGAGAACTCTATGAGAAACTTTTCAACTTTGTTCATGTTTACTTGCCAACTAGAATGAGACAACACAAGGATTGTATTGATGTCAAAAACCGGACCATACTATCGATGGTTTGTCTACAGAAGCACACAGGTAGCTATATTTACCATGAGTATAATGTTAGCTTTCAGTGTATATCATTAGGCCTATGTATGTATATTCCTTGTAAAGTAAACCAACTGTCATTTTGTTTTTGTTTTTACACTAAGAGCAGTGCTTGAAGTTATTTATATGGTATTATGGTCACTGTACAGCATTAAATGAACGTTCGCTCTTGGGTGAATATCAGGTCTATCAGCAGAGTTTTTAATCAGAAAGGGCAGTGGGGCTTTGCTTGTTGATACAAACACTGCAACTTTGTATTATACTCATCACTTTTTGGGCCGTCGGTTAATGCGCTTCCTGCTGTTTCCCTCTTCCTCGTCCCTGCGGGCTCAAGTCGAGGTGCCCGCACCTATATAGCCTGGTTGGTTCATGCTGCCCGTGATTACAGCACTGCTTGGCGCCCAAAATGTGAGCAAACACAAGGCATGCTGGGTAGAAGTCTCACTCACTGACTTCCTGTTGCTCGTTGGAAACTACTGGATCACTGGGAGAGGTGTCCCGGACATTATGTAAGTAAGTTACTGCGATATGACGTTTTTTCTTCTTTTTCACAATGGATCTTGGATACAGGAAGTGTCCGTCAAACCAGCTACATACTTGAGAATCGGTTATTTTTTTGACAGTTTATTGTGTTATTGTTCATTCAGTGTTCAGTCAGTATGCCACCACCCTGTATTACTGGGAGGAAACAGTCAGAAAGATTTAACCCTCCTCAGTGAGGCATGTTGCTCATTCATTGGTTTAGTAAAGAGAGTGACACATTTTCTCAGTTGTATTCTTTTTTTACTGATCTTTTCATGTGTGTATTTCCGTCAAACCTGCCATTTCTTTCCTTGGTTTGTGTTTGTGTGCCTTACTGTTTGTAAAATGTTTTGTTTGTATTTGGTTAGCAGTCTCACAAATATGGTCATGACCTGATGAAATGGTGGGGCACACATTTTTGCAACATTATCCACTTTTAAACACCTACAACAGTATTTCTGCATTTCTTCTGTAAATAATATCTCCAGCTCAGAAAGGTGAAAAGTGAACAAAATAAATTATACACCTCAAACTTCCAAAGTTGTGTTAAATGGCTTAATACACATTAAAGGCTGTATACGACACTGTAATAGTGCCATTCAAAAAAACAACAAATGTTTGTATACATGTTATTAGATTTTCACCGAGAAAATTCTCAAAATTCAAATTCTTGGATCAGTTTACTGTGCAGTCTGTATGTTTTTATATAAACAGCTACATTAAAACATTGATTATGTGGTGACCAGAGGGCCTCTCTGTTAGTTACACCATGACACATGATAGGTCCCATATTACACATTTTCACACTGTTAAGCTTTGAGAGGACAGAAACATCGTGTTGGAACAACTGTGTCAATATAAACAGATCATATTGTGGATCAAAAAGCACTTTATTTTGAATTGTCCCTGTCTGAGGAAGAGGTATCTGGCGCCCCCTTGTGGTGGCAAGAGGATAACACTTCTGGACTGGATTAAAGATCATATAACAACAACGTGAATATTATTTGCTGTGTACAATGAATTTAGTGTTCATTTTTGTGTTTATGTGTTAAATATTTAAACATAACATATTCATGCTTAAAGAGAGGCTTGTTTAATTTTTTTTGCCTGATCAACTTTCTGTACTGTAGAAGACTACACAACAACACTGAGCAGCATGATTATGTCAAGAATTTAATTCAGACAAAATTTGTTGAGTTTGGAATAAAATATACATGGCGCACCAATCCCATGAATTTCCACAAGTCTACTCAAAAAGAAAAAAAAAAACATCAACTGTCCATCTTTCCAGTTAAATTGAAATCACTTCTTCCAACTTGAAATAGTAAGGTACTCAAATTACCTGAGATAAGTCTGCATACAAACCAAAAAGATTAAAATCAGCCATATAACTCTTAGACACACATATTTTGACATACATTATTTTTTAACTACTAATATATATGAACTTAAGGCAGATGGTAATATTTAGAAAACACAAGTCGTTGTGTATTTCATATACAAAAAGAATTTTTGTAGGCACATGCACAGATATTTATCAAATGCATACATGAATTACACCAAAGCAATTGCCTTTTATAAAAAACAGCAATGCAAAGTTTGACGCGGTGCTGAAAGTCAAGACTGAAATGTTATATTATCAAGACAATTTTTCAGATTGTAGGAATCAGTGAAACACTGAATTTACTGAATTTTGGTTCAACAGTGAACTTCCTTTACACTAAAAGTCAAAATTTGACAACCCAATAGTAACTAATAAATCTAAAATAATTGCCCTGACAGTTTTGCTGCCAATTGTAGCGTCCTGACAGGTAAACTGCTTTCCTGTTTGTTCAGAAGGTCAGCTGCTGAAAAAAAGTGTTTCTCAAAATGAATCAATCCAATAACAGCAGATTGGATTATTTTCCCTCGCTGGATAGTTGTGTGACAGTTTTAAGGAAAAGCTTTGTGTATTTGGTCCCTAAACTTCCTCCCTTTTCCTCCCATTAGCAGCCCATTCCTGTTTTCTTATTACCAACTTGGATAAGTCTCCCTTCAGCGTCAATTTTTAGTTCCCACTTCTGACTCGTACAGTAGGAAAAAAAACAACAGCGTGTCATTTTTCATCAGGACACATGAGTGGGTCCTTGTTCTCTATGTAGAGCAACAGCTGTGTTCATTTCATTTTATCCTCAGAACACCCAAACAAAACGTTTTCTGCGTCACTGCACACTGTGAAGATCAAAAATCTCAACTATAAATGGTCAAAAAAACAAGATGGTTTTTTTTTGTGTGAGTGGAACAGAATCACTCATGGTGTAGTGGCAGGAATCATTTCTAGTCCTGTCAGCAGAGGCTTTTACTTCTGCTAAATAATAAAGTACCTGGTACTGTGGATACACTATTTAAATGTTTATTTAAAGCACATTTACCATCAGGACAGCAAAAGTGTCATAAAATGTAGGAACCTAAGTTGTTTAAATACGGTAGAATGTCCTATTATATTATTTTTTTTAAAAATATTTTAAAATGAGTTAGAGACTTCTTACATATTTAGTCTTCACGGGAGAAAGTCATGTATTACAACGAATGGCGAACTTTATTGAGTTTCAAAGTGAACATCTACAGTACTGTCCACAAATAACCCCTTGTCTTGACGCTGTAAATCTACACAGTGAAATGGAAAAAAAACACTTAACTCAATTGACAGCACAGCAGAGATATGTGTTGTATTGCTTTTGCCAGCGGGCCTTTTGCCTAAATGCATTCCGGCCTCAGGCACTGATGTCACAGCGGCCTCCGCAGTCCATCACACACAAGTGTCTGTGCGGGAAATGCTGGATGTGTTGTGTCCATTTAACTTCTTCCAGTTTTACTTGGAAGTTCTTCAAGTGACAAGTGGTTATTTGAAGATCATACTGTGTGTGCACTAAAGGATAACAAAAGCGTATTGGAAAGGCAGCTTTGGACTCTCAAGGTAAAATCTCAAAATGGCTCTTCGTGGTTCCTCATTTCTCTGCAAAACACTTAAACAAGTTTCTTTCTGTGGACCGTCCTCAAGAGGGAACCAACTGAGACTGACCCTGTGAGATTTGTGCATGGTCCATAAGATGTTGCGTTTCTCCCAGGACAGTCGGGAAGGGAGACACTTGACGTTGGGTGGGGGGTGGGGAGTGTTAAGTGAGCAGCTGCCGGATCTCTCGGTGAACGTAGCAAAGGAAGTCCATGTAGGAAGCTCCGCCGTGCAGGCCTTTATCCTCCACCAGGAACTGACGGAACAACATCTCTGGTTTGTCCCTCTGCCTCACAATTTGGAGCTGAGAGGGAAGAGAGTGAACAAATGTGATCTATTTCCTGTCCAAATGCAGGTTTACATGTGAGTAATGGTTCAGATTTTACTTATAACAAGTTAACCATGTGTTTGTCTTCGTTTGCGTATTCTTATGGATTTAGAGTACTAAATGTTATTTTAACTCCTCCTCTGCAATCAACCCACGCTAACTGCTTAATAGCACTGGGCCTGCAGTGCTTGGGGACATTTAACAGTGTCATTTGATTTTTTTTTTAAGCATATATATTTATACATTAATGTGATCAATAATAAAAATAAAACACATTAAATGAGGCTTTTGTAGCAGCTTACTAATTCCACCAGAGGGAGGCAGCGATCAATAAAAGCTGCATTGCAGTTAGCTTCAATTCAATTTGTTTCTCCCTGTTTACCTCAACTAAAATGCTAGTATCATTAATTTGTTCTGTTTTTGTAACTTGAAAAATTGAAACAAAGGCTTTTAGGAGTATAATGCTGCTGTGGATATCTTACCTTCATGGAGTTCGGCCTCTTTTCAAGCAGGCCATCAATAATGGATCGGACCTTCTTTGACAAGGGATTGTCCAGTTCTGGCAGCGCACACTGGAAAAAACAATTAAAATAATAGTAACAGTTAAAGAAGTCGCTGGCGCTAGTCCATGTATAAGTGTATTATACTTGGACGGGTAAACGAGCATTGCTACATCATGATGTATTGCTTAGAGGCCTTGATTTTATAAAGTTGAGATCACTTAAAAACAAAATTAAAAGTAGTTGTTACTTTTTGCCTGAAATGCTAATACAGACTACTGTCGGCCTACTTTGACACATTCCTGCTCTACGTGCTACTCTTATGCACCGGCACCACATGTTGAAATGTTGTTTGAGTTCTGCCTGGAAAATAAATGTCAAACTTTGTGTGAGGTTTATGGGTTTAATTCCAGTATGGTTGACTCAGTCAGTTGAGCTCATTTTACAGGTTTAACTTGTGCAGTGGATCACTACTAGATCAAATCACGATCAGATGGAAGATTTTATTACCAACAATCTTTTCTTGGTTATAAAGTTTCCAAGCCATACTAAACATCCAGACGTTCTCTTACCATACTGTAATGCCTCCGGGCACCACAGAGGTGAAAGGTGTCTCATGTAAAAAAGCAGGTACTGTTTCATTTGTTTATGAATATGCTGAGGTCTACTGAACAAATTCTGACCATGTGTTCTTGCAGGTGGGCGAGGGAGGGCAGGTTAAAGATGCTCTGGATGAGGTCTGGCGGGCTCGCTTGGCCCAGCCACAGAAACATGGAGTGGCCGTTCTCCAGCAGGAACATGCCAGAGTCTGTCAGACGCTCTTCTGAACAACGCACCGGAGCAGGCAGAGCCTCGCTGCTAACGTCCATGTTGTGCTGGCAACAAAAAAAAAGAAGACATTTATTAGATTACAACACTGTCTGACACTTCCACTGAAATGGGAGAGTGCAGTCAATTAAGACGTCCACAAGCTATTTGCATATATTCCCTTGTATATGCCAAATTATCTCTTTAGTTAGTCCTGATTTTAATTTGAAATATGAAAACTCTTTCTGTAACTCATCCACCTTCACTGATTTCGGTTTAAAGACGGGACTCAATAGGAGATAAATGCATAGTTGAAAATAAAAAAGGATGAATAGATAGTGTCTCAAAAAAGGGCTCTCAGTGTGTGTGAGTTTGTCCCCTACCAGCGGGGTGAGGCATGGATAGAGCAGCAGCTGTGACTCCTCCACCCCCATGGCCATGACCGACAGCCTTTGATGGGCTCTGTCGTCTGTTGAGAGCTCTGTGCTGCCGACCAAGGGAGCCGTTTTCATCAGGCTGTTCATGTAGACCGGAAACACCTTCATGGCATCAGGCAGGATCAGCTACATATGGACACATGCGTCAAAATGTCGCCCTATTATTGTGTTCCTGATGCTACGCACAAGAAAATCTTTGTATCCTGAAATCAAAGCTAAATTCAACAAATGTCATCCCAGGCACTGACCTGGCTGGCAGCGGAGGGGCTGGCGCAGTTCTTCCTGTAGCAGGCCAGCATGTGGGCTGTCTGGTTGACCAGGATCTCCCTCACATTCTTCAGAGGCTGGTTCAACATGGCACGGTAAGCTGAGCGGGCATGAGAAAAGGTTAGTAAAAGACAGGAGAGGGGGAGGAGAGAGAGGCAGGGGCCTGATGGGCAGCTAAGGGGAGTGAAACGCAAAAAGATGAAAGATGAGGGGAAAGAAAGATTTAGGCGGGGGGGGCGCACAGGGGAGCTGAAGAGTAGCAGGACGAATGGAAGGAGGCAACTGAAGGTCAGCAATCCAGCTGTACTTGAGGCTTCGCTGTGTGCAGATTACAGAAATCCTCTGTGTCATCTGTACTTTATGTGAAACATGTGGTCCTTATTTTCACAACTCATTCTTCTTTTACTCATAAGTCTGCGAACATTAGTGGATCATCGAGAGATGCATGGGGTAAATTCAACAAAGGTCAGGATGATAGCGCAGTACATCAGCAGGCCACGTCTGCACTACATTAGACCCACAAAGAGCTGACAGTGCGGGGTGGCTCGACCTCAAATAATGGACTGTTTAAGAATCACGGGAGAGAAAACTGTTTTCTCCCTGTTTCAGTGTCAGCGAAGTATGTTTCAAGTTAGTGTGTGTGGCTATGAAGAATGCAAGCTTTTAATTAAAGCTAAAATGAAGCTGTGAAGAGACTAGCTTGGTGAAATGTAGTGTCTGTAAACATAAAAGGACAGCCACCTGATTTGGCAAAGAAGTTGATGAGGGAGTCAGTCTCGCAGCTCTTGAACATCTCCGACAACTGCGAGCTGCAGTTCAGGTTGAGGTTGTGGATGCGGAGACGTCGCTGCCCGTTGATGGTGGTGTACAGCAAGGCGCACTGGGAAAACGGGGTGCAAACAAAAGTTAGAACCGCCGCCTCAGGGATTTGACTACCGACAACACCGAAAGCAATTGCAAGTAAAGGCACGTACCTGCATGAGCGCCCCGGTCTCCTCGCTGAGGGTGTCGTCGTGCTTAAACTCCACGGTCACGGCCTTGTCGCAATCCACAGCTGCCATCTCTATATCTGTGGTGTTGTTCATGTGGATGGCACCGAAGAAGTCTGTTGCTCTGAAGCCTGAGGGAAGACAGAAAAATGTAAAATGCCGGGACTCATCTCCTTGTAGCAGATGGGTAATCGCAAACTGTAAGTGCTAAAGTCTCAATCCGTTCCTTACCTGTACTGGTACGAACACGCATGATGGCATCAAATCCAATGCTTTTCCTCAGGTCTTTCCTCAAGTCTCTCAGGAAATGCTCCCCGTCTGTCTCCACCTGACAACATCAGAGTGCATTTGAGGGAGCAGCAGATATTTTTATATGCACAAGCTTCAACCAGCAGATGGCAGTGTTGTCACAGTTTAGTCCCGTGCCAATGACAGGCGCACACAAATGTAAAAGTAATTCAGTCTAATACCACGAGAGGTGATTTGTTGAAATGTCAGTTTGGGCAAAAATGAAAAACACATGAACACTAAATGTGATAATTTAGCTTTTGCAGAGTGATGAAATGATGTAGCTCTTAGTGTAAGATACTGTTATGTGATTAATGCCTGCACTGTACTGTTATTTATGATGTATTTCAGTTTAGGTTTAGGCCATGTGCGTTAAACTGCATTGTACTGCCTCAGGATGTGGTGTGTTTGTACAGTTTGGAGCAATTTCCCATGCTTGTTCCACCATTCCTATGGGACAGGTCTATAATAGATTGCGGGTCCCGCGCCAAAGTCATTACGTGGCTACAACTAGTTTTTATTAGGCTGCAAATGTCTTTGTCTCTGTGTTAAAGAAATAAAAACTTGGGGGAAAAAACACTGTTTGCAACACTGTCCATGTATGTGCTACTGTAAACAGGTATGCCTGCTAAATGTTGTACCTGGAAGTTGTTGTACTTGTAGACGGAGCCTCCGGTGTGCGAAGGCACGTCTGCCATGGTGGCTAAGTCTACGTACTGACTGGGGAAGAGGAAGAGATCCACACAGCAGCCCTGCGCAACACACTCCTTAGAGAGCTGCTCATACACTGCTTTCTGAGGCTGAAACAGGGTCTAGGGGAAAACACAGAGAACTTAATTAGGGCAAGTCAGCACCCCCCTGAAGTAGCAGTCTCAGATTTCAAATAAGGCTTCAAGACATCACCCACCAGATCCTACTCCCCTCATGCAGAGAGAGCATATTTAAATTTAATAATTTCAAAATGAAGTTCAAAACTTAGATTTCTTGTAAAGACAGGCATTTATATAATTTGGTCTTTACAGATTTTTTTTGTTGTTGCAGTTTTTAAAATATAACTGAGCCTTGGCCTGCAGTGGCCGTTTACTCAATCTACATCTGCCAGCAGTCTGTATTTGGAGAATACACCGTGCAACAAGCTACTCACTTTCTCTTTCTCAGTGTTGACCAGCTTTTTGTCATCCCTGTTCTTCAGTTTGCCGGGAGCCTCGGCAGTAGGCATGGAGGAGTGGAAGATGAAGAGCTTCCCGCTACATTCTGCTGCCTGGAGGGGAGACAATGATGATATTCTCAAAAAGAGGGTAGTGTTGCTGTGACGCGTTGTTTATAGCTTTTATAATGAAGTTGTGAGGTCACAGAGTGCAAGATTTTCACTCCTGCAGAGGATCCTCTTCTTCTCATATTAATAAACCTTATTTACAAAGCACCCCCCACCTTTGATAAAGAAAAGATGTACGCAGTGCCCAAACTAAAAATCTGAACATGGACAGGCATGAACAAATAAATACGTCTCAGGCTCTTTGCTGTTGTGTAATGTCACAACTGCTTCCAATTAAAAGCTGTGTGTGAACTTTTCCTTTACTGCGCTCCAGAAGACTGACCTCACATCACTGGAAACGGACTTGGACTCGAAAATAAACACAAACATATCAGGAAGAGAAAAAAAAAGGATTTTCGACAAGCTGATAGGTTGAATGAGTTCAGGCGTCGATGCCAGAGTTGTGGTGAGCGATACATTTGAAATATTTAGACAAACTAAAACAATCTTGTGGGTGTGGGTGCAATGTTTCTTTTGTTAAGATTTAAGCTGCAGTAGGCCCATGGTCTCCGACTTTATGTTGACAGATGTCACACTGTTGCTAACCTTGAATGCCTCGATGCCGGCCTGGATGACGGGGGCAAAGACCGTTTCGCTCTCGTTGGTGTCGGCAAACATATCAGGGATCTGGTCCAGGAGGCTAGAGAGAAGAGGGACGGGATTATGGCTCTGTCGTAACTCACAGCCAACTGATTTCCAATAGACTCATCTACTGTCTTAGGATTTACCTTTTTTTATTATTTTTTTATTTAACCTTTATTTATTCAGGGAGTTTCACTGAGAGCAACATCATTTGCAGGAAGGCCCTGATCACAATCACACGTTACACATTCACAGCTGGAAGCTGGTTGGGGTTATGGGCCTTGCTCAAGGGCACCTCAGTGGTGGTAAATAAGAGAGGGCAAGCACTGTTTGTTTTACTTTCCACACCCAGTTTTGTCCTGCCGGTCTGGGGATTGAACCGGCGACCTCACGGTTACAAGCCACCACTGCCCACTTCTACTTAAGACTTATGTCCCATTTATTTAGCTGGATTAAACAGGGGGGGACGGCATGCCTAATTCTCTCTCCCCCCTACTGCTTGGGGCGTCCAGGATAACCACTTCTTCAACAAATTAATCAAAAGTTGTTTCTTACTTGGCGATAACGGCCCTCGAGTCCTGGTAGTTGACGAGGAAGCCGTCAAGCAGCGGGACAAACATCTCAGCTGTGTCTGAAACCACCATCATCTGGGGCTGGGCCAAAGCGCTCTTCACGTTGTAGAAGTGGAGGACCTTGTTGTACGTGACGAAGCCGACCTTGATCGCAGAACTCTCCATGCCGTCCTCTCTGGTGAGGGAGAATAAGCAGCAGTGAATTACAGGACGTTTCTAGTAAATCCGCTGAAATGTTATTTACAATGGCGCCATGTGTGCAATGTATAAAATCTAGTTTGATGTCAAAGCTGATTTACAATTTACAAGAGTCCACTGTCAACCCACAGCCATTGTTGATATCTTACTCCATCACTGCTTTTAAGACCTTTTGTATATTTCTACTACACAGTGGAAAATGGCCATCCATTTCAAGCACTTGTCCACCAAATAAAAGGGCCATTTCACAAACCAAGTCAAACTGGCAAGTGTAAACATTCATCGAGGAGTGCACATGAAAAACATCTGAGATGGACTTTTTTTTTTTTATCAGTGTTTAAGCCAACGTCCTAATTGGTGATCCAAAGATAGAGGGGAAGGAAAGAGCAGCTACAGGTTTACACAAGCCGAGCAAATGTTGGTCTGTGAAGAAAACAACCAAACCCATTTACTTGTGAGTCATGCCTGCTATTTACATTTTTATCAGTATTACAGTCAACTTGCTTCTACATTTTCTATAAGAAAAGGGGGCAATGCTTTATTTTACATGACTGTATTTTTTTAAAAATATTTCCCCGGAGACTTTTCTGGAAAGAACAATGTACATTTGTACTATTTATAGGAAAAATATTTCTGTGAAAAACTGCCTAATTTAAACCAAAGTAAATATTAATATATTATTAATTTATTATTGGAAACTTTATTCTTCATCTGCATTGAATTGTATGGTTGCATAAAGACAAATGTGATGTTTTTGTTGGTTTAGCTGATGTGCTGTGCACTGACTAAACTATTTAGCACTGTCTGTTTTCCCTGTACCATATTACAGAAACATTTTAGAAATTGATTAAGAAATGACTGACCTATAAAATAAAGTTACCAAAACATGTCTTTTGTCTGTACATGAAGTGCAACTAAAAGAAATAAAAACATGAAAAACCCCTGACATTTACCAGAACACTCTGAACATGGGTGTGGAACGGGTAGCAAGCGTAAACCATAACCTTACATCAGAAAATCTTTCACCATCACAGTCATTTAAAAGCATTCTTTACTGACGCTGCCAACTGCGGTTCGTAGGTCTCTCTCCCTAAATCATACCGACACACTGAGAAACATGTAATGTGGCTTGAAACTGTTGGCAAAGTCCTTTGAAGTAAATATGCTGCTGGTCAGCCACGAACCCAAAGCTCCTCCATGAACATCAGCCGCAGGTGCTGCTCAAAATAACGGACTCAGAAGGGATGAGTTTATTCTGTTCTTTCTCATTCCAGACAGTGATTAAAAAATACCAGTGATAAGGAAAAAAAACTCCATGTCTACATCTGCATTTACTTAAACCGGGCTCTAGCTTTATCTGGAGGGGATTAAATTAAATACTGCAGAATTACATGAACTATATAAAAATGCAGGGTGTCCAAATGCTTTAATTTAGAGCCTGTACAAACAGAAGTTAAGATTCAAACACAGCTGAAGAGGAGGGGGGGTAACTGAAGTACACTTCTACTAAGTGTTTTAAAGATGATGTCATGGCAGCAGACAAATATGGCTATATTGCTGCTGGAACTATTGTTTCTAATGGAGGTGGTTATTTTAGGAGTAAGGTCAAGTACATCATTCTCTCTTCTATGATAAATCAAAAACTCACTTCTGTGGGGGAAACGCTTTCCACAAAACCAGAGCTGGCTGTACGAAAACACGCTTTTTGTTTTGGGTTTCGTTCAGAGATGAGAGCCTTCACCATATTTTCCATTTCTGGCAGCCTCTGCCCCGTCTCTAACTGATACCCAGCATCTGCAAAACTACATGTGAGCATGTTCAGCTGATGAAAACAAATAGTTGGTTTTGTGTTTAAAACTTAAGGGAAGTCTTTATTTGGCATGGCATATTATTTTGGATGTAAACTGTATCAACAGCATTTAGTTTATATTTTAAACTGATTATGGGACACTTGAATATGTTGAGGATTTGGTTTATGTGGAAACGTGGTGATGTGGAAGTTCTGCTAGTCTCTTATGCTGGGCTCTAGGAGTCAGTATGCATAGCACCTAATGTAGCAGACGATACATATGAAATAAATTTTTTGAGATTCATTGTGTGTACCTGGGCAGATTCTCCAGCAGAGTCTTCAGCTCGTCACATATCAGTTTGACCAGTCCACTTTTAACGTTGTTGTAGGACACATCAATCATAAAGATGTAACCAGGAGGATTCGGAGGCTTGTTGTTCTGTGGGAGAAGAAGGCAGCAGGTGTAACACGTCAGTTGCCATTTTAAAAACTTCCTAGGCTAACGCGGCTTGACAAGCAAGCAGCATAAAATACCTGATTTAAAAAGGAAATGAGAAAGAAATGTTGTATTGCGTGAACTCTTGAATAAAGCGGATTTGAACGAACAAAGTATTCCCCTTTTCCGTCCTGGATCACCTAAATGAAGGCTCTAATCATCATAAACAGAGGCCCAAAGCCTGGTGTCTTCTCTTATTAGTTCTCTAATACCAGAGATGTTTCTGTGAAGACACAGTGACAGTTATGAATTCCTGAATGGAGGCCGAGATGGTGTGTGTGGATGGGATTGTCAGTAGGACATTGTTATGTTTCCCCAGTTACTGTACAACCCATGACAAGACACTCAACTTGCAGTCTTTTGTCTAATAGCTGGCCTGCAGAGCCTGTGTATAAGTCTTAATAAACAGAGCAAAAGTAGGCCAGAGGAGTGACTCAACTTTGCCAGCTCACTCTGACCCACCATTGTTGTTCTCAACAGCCACAGCCTCCATAGGGACAGGTGATAGTGCTTTCTGTAACTACAGCAAACAATCCCTAAAATCAAGTGCCTGACTCAAAGTAATCCACCCTGCCTAATGTGTATTAAGTAGTCGTCAATGGATGTGTAGTAGTTGTTCTGCACCTTGCAGTATTCCAGGGTGGCCGCAAACTCGTAGGACCCCAGGGACAGCTCAGGCCTCTCATACATGTCCACTCTCCGGCCCATGTGGTCAAGATGTTGGAAGTAGAAGACTGGCACTATGGTAAGACAAAGAAATACAACTGAACATAGAACTCTGCACAATATATTCAGTTTAACATTGGCCTGTTGTCTTTCTTCTGTTCTTTAAAATAAATTCAATTACTTTTCGTTATGATTTCATAAGTCAGCGTGTAAGTATTTTTTTGACACTATACTGTACCTTCATTGACACAGTTGCAGAAACCACATTGGTAGCGACGACCTCCATCGATAAACTGCATGTAGGGACACATGTAGGCCTTGCATCGATTGCAGCGGATTGGCCCTGTCTCGCCGTGGTTCACAACATATAGAGGAGTCTACGCAGGGACACACACAAAAAGACATCACGGTCTAGTTTTCAACAGCTTTTCCTAAATTAAAACACTGTCACTAAGTGCCATAAGCAGGCCTCTGACGCTAACCCACTGTTTATTTAACACATTCATTAAAACGTTTGCTTCAAATGGACTCACCTACCCCAAGACATATGCAGACAAGGCAGCAAGCAGATTTATTATCAGACGGGAGACTTTAACATGGAGAGTAAAAGTGTTTACATTGTTTTAATAACCCAGTTGTTTACCCAGCGCAGAGAACAAAACCTCTTGGATCACAAAACATTTGCATACAGCATCCAACAACAACATGCTCTTTTGAGTTATGAGCAAACAGAGAGCAAGTTTGTATGTGTGGCTATGCTCCATGCTGCACTCGATGGAATCAAATCTGAGAGTGCAGTGCACTCAAGTTTGATTCCTTTTGTATAAACCTCCCTTTCTTCTTCAGTGGTCCCTGCAGATCTGACATTCGCTAATTAGCCTTATGCCAGATGAGAGAAAGCTAACATTGCCTAAAAAGGC
>JAPMOB010230555.1:0-21840 GCA_029875015.1 Lepomis gibbosus
GTGGCCTGCTGACAGACATGTCCTGGTTTCTCTGTAGTGTCCGAGGGTTTTTGGAGTTTCAGTGGACCCAAAGATTGCTGGGGACCCGAGTACAGACTAGCTAGAGAGAGTTTGTTCTCTTTTCAGAATGATTGTGACTCAATTATTTGCTCAACCCCTTAGCCTGTTTTTAGTTTCCGTTTAACTCTTTTAACCCTAATTGTAACACTGTAACTTTTATTATATTTTATGTTGCTTTAAAGTGTTTTTATTTTGTTTCCCTGTTGCTTTTATGTTTTATGTAAAGCACTTTGAATTGCCTTGTTGTTGAAATGTGCTATACAAATAAACTTGCCTTGCCTTTATTTTTTACATCCTTTTTATGTTATTATGTTTCCCTGAGGTCCAACTAGACTTAAAATGTTAGACTATATTACAACTATATACACTATTCCCCTTGACAAGTTACCAGTTGTTACTGTAAACATTCACTGTGAGCAATGTGTCATTAACACTATGAGGTGTAATAACTACTCTGATATTCATCCTTTTTCTGTCCCTCTCAGGTTCTACTTCTTATCCAATGATGAGCTGCTAAAGATCTTGGCCCAGACTAGAAACCCCCAGGCGGTGCAGCCACACCTCAGGAAGTGTTTTGATGCCATTACACGGCTAGAGTTTGCTTTGCTGTCCGAACAATTTTCTGGAGCTACAGGAACTGCGCTGGACGCTGGAGAACAGGAGATGGTCTATAGCAAAGACATCCTGAACATGGTTTCTCCTGAGGGAGAGAAGGTCAGGTTTGAGTAACCTTAACACCTTTGACCAGATGCTGTCTGTGCTTTTTTCCACTTGTTATACTTATTTCATTAATGATGAGAATTAGAGGAGGTGAGTTATTCTTATTCTACCTTTCTGAAGGTAGCTATTTTAGTGTATGACTGTCAGCTATCTTGAATGACACAACTCTTTCACTTTGCAGATTATGCAAGCAGTAATTAAGGCAAACATTGGGCATGCCGAATGATTTTGATCTGATTTGCATAGATTAAAAAAATAATAATGTAGTACTGTTTTAGAAACTACACTTTTGTTAAAAATGTATTGTTTTGTCATAAACACAGGAAAATTGGACAACAGCTATTTCATGTTTGCCCGTGGAGCCTGACTGGCCCACGACAATCAGTCTATGGCTACTGGCTTTTTTCCATTCTGGATTTAGATTTTTTTGTCGCCAGCTGAAGACCAGTCTCTCCTCAGTTGTAAATTATACCAAGCAATCATTGTGATATAATTGTGTTTGACATCTTAAATTCTGCAACAAGGATGATGAACAATTTTTTCACTTGCTGTATCAGACATAACGCTTGTCCGGTTATTAGTTATCATCACTCTGGCGGCCCTTTGACCACAGGACAAATAAAGGCTGAGAAAATTGACACAGAGGATTCACATTTAATCATGTGCTTAACTGTAACTGATCTTGTCCCTTTGTGTGTAAGTGCAGGTGGGTTTGACCAAAGGTCTGAAGGCACAAGGCAATGTGGAAGATTGGCTTTGCAAAGTGGAGGAGGCTATGTTCTCCTCACTGCGACGCCTCAGCAAGTCTGCCATCGCAGACTACCAGGTGAAGTCTAGAGAGGATTGGGTGGTGGCTGGACATCCATCGCAGGTATACACGCAGACACACATACATTTAAGTAAAGTTAGGGACCAGGACTTTTCAGAATTTTTAAGTAACTTGTGTGCTGTTATGTATGTTATTACACACTATGGCTTTGCATGGGAACATGTCAAGCCATCATGATACATACATCACTGGATAACTTTGACATGGATGACTGAGAATCTTCACAGACATCATTATACATTATTACCAGTAATATTCTCTTTTATAGATATAATATTTTCTAACCATAAATTACACTGTTGTAATACTCTGATTGGTGACTTTGAGGACTGAAGAACTATTGCTATTATTGCAGGTGATGCTTTGTGCTAAGTCTTGTCTATTATTATACAGTGATTTAAGTTCAGTTTGTGTCCACCAGGTGGTGCTGACCATCTCACAGATGATGTGGTGCAGGGACATGGATGCCTGCCTGGAGGGAGACCATGACCACTTTGCTGCCTTGCAGGAATTTGAACTCACTAACTTCGATGTAAACCACATTAACTACTCTACTGCTTGCTTTTCCCCTAATTGTCTGCTTAAAAAAAACCCAAAAAATATCTTCACTTGTGTTTGCCCAAGTAATTTTACTTTTTAACTTAACATTCGTAACCCAATAATGTTTGTGTGGTTGTGGATGTGTGTTTTCCAGAGGCTGAATGCCCTGGCAGCACTTGTACGAGGACAGCTACCTACTTTACACCGCAATATCATCACTGCCCTAATCACCATTGACGTCCATGCGAGAGACATTGTCACAGATCTAGTCCGACAGAAGGTACTATATTGCAAACACACACAGACGCCATTATTGGCTGGGGATTTACAGGTGAAGATTCAGAAATATTTTGCAACAACTACATTAAAGTAACTCCAGCCCCTTTTTCAGGTGGACACTAGCTCTAACTTTGAATGGCAGAGACAGCTACGCTACTACTGGGACCTGGACCTGGACAACTGTGTAGCCACTATGGCTCTGTCTACTTATGTGTATGGCTATGAATACCTGGGAGCCTGTCCTAGACTGGTTATCACACCACTCACGGTAACCCATACATACACACTGATACTCAGACGCATGTATGATCAATGCATGCCTTATACCTAAGTTGAAGACACAAAATATCAAACCACTATAGGGAGCTAATGGTTTAGCCTATATAATGTGTGTCCTGTAGCATCTGTTATCTTGTTAATTTGATAACACCATTCAAACTGTTCAAACACCGTTCAAACTGCCTTGTATCTCTCACCCTGTCTTGATATGCAGGACCGATGCTATTTGTGTCTGATGGGGGCTCTCCAGTTAGACCTGGGAGGAGCTCCAGCCGGGCCAGCAGGGACAGGCAAAACAGAGACCACAAAGGACTTGGCTAAGGCCTTGGCCATACAGTGTGTTGTCTTCAACTGCTCTGATGGACTTGACTACAAGGTCAGCCATAACAAACTGTATTAATCTACAACCCACATCTGAACATTTAAGCACTCCTGTATTACATGTTCTGTTTCTCACTCAAATCTGAATGATTTGTTCATTTTTTCCTCTGCACCTCTTCACCTGCATGTATTTTTGCTCGATTTAAATTAGCTCTGGAAGGCTGTCTCACTCTTACTTTGTTACTAAGCTATACCATTAGATGGCACTGTTGCAAAAGCAGTCAAGCCTTCTGCTCTGTACCAGTTAAAGCACAAATACACAGTACAGAAATATTTGTGTGCTACTAAACATTTCTTTAAACCAGATTTGATCCTTTCGTCTATGCTGTAAGCAAATTTTCTGTATCCTCTGCCTGCCCTATCATTAGCAACATAAGCATGTGATAGTATGATGATACTACTATGTACCATGCTGTATCTGGCCGATAATTACCTAAAATGTCTTATTTACGTGTTTATTGCATTAACAATTTATTAAAAGGCATACTTTGTGATCCAAATGTAAACAAAAGTGATGCCTCATTAAAATTCAAAACACAGGGTTGGAACCTGCTATAAATGCCACATTGAGGGACAGGTCTTTTAATATAACTTTTTCATTGTTTCTGTTTGTTTATAGTTCATTTACATCTGTCAATTTTCATTAATTATAATCAGAAAAAGATCACACAAAAAACACAATTCTGATTTTTCATCCATAAGAAATAACCTTCATTTATATATGAGAACATGTCTATATAAAAGCCCCAAAACTTTAGATTGGGCTTTTAACCTTGAAGCATGTTGTACATTTCAATTTAATGTTAAACAGCACTTTGTTTTGCTGTGCAGTGAGGTTGGAGTCAGTATAGCTGGAAAGCCATTATCTGCATGTCTGCTGTAGTAAGTTATTGGTTGAAGACACCTGTGTGTTAGAAGTGGACAGGGCTTTGATTAAGCCGGGCTAGAACACAGCTCTCTGTGGTTTTTATGTGTTAATGCTTTGTTCAGCTCAGCTCCACTGTTTCTTAGCACTATTCAACTGTAACATTCCTTTCTGCAGTCTGTGAGTTATTATTAATATGAATTACCCTGGTAGACAATAATTTTATTTTTTTCTAAATAATTTCCCATGGACAAGGATTATCTCAAGGTGATTTCAAAGGGAATATGTCAGATGTAATTATTAAGATATGGCTGATTCTCAAAGTTGGCTTAGGTGATGAAAAAAGTGGTACTGATGTATTTCCACAATGAGCTCAGCTATAACCAGAAAGAATATATAATAACTTTATCAGCATTAGATTTTCATTAATGCATGCTCTTTTTGTCTCCAGTATTCCTCTAATCCACTGAGACTTTTTCTCTCTCTCACCTCATTCTTTGTCCCAAAGTTGTGTTAATGGCTTGTTTACTGTTGTGCTGTTGAATGTCTTCATCAATACAGCTATGTGAGGAATTTGCCATAGACAAGCTGAGCCATGATTCTATGTGTAACCTGTAATTACAGTCACTTATACTTGTCTCTTCCAGATGATGGGGCGCTTCTTTTGTGGGCTTGCTCAGTCGGGCGCTTGGTGTTGTTTTGACGAATTTAACCGAATTGACATTGAAGTGTTGTCTGTCATCGCTCAGCAGCTTATAACCATACGAAACGCAAAAGCTGCTAAGGTACACCCCCACACAACACTTTTGCATTGTTCACACGGTACTTTGCATAATATGTATGGATAAGAATTAAAGACATTAATCTACTATCCTAAATACTAAGCAATAAAACCTCATGGATCTCTAGAGTCAGTCACTCGACATCAGACTCTTGATTCCACTGTACCAGTGTGATGATAGTCTGCTTTCAGAGCTTGATTGTTAACAAAACACCTGCATTTTACTTCACATTGATGAATGGCAATGAATTCAATGGGACATCATCACACATTAACTTGTGCATTGTGCATGTTGCATTTTGTGACACAAAGCACGCAGGTTTGACAGCTGGTAATCTGCTGTAGCATCACTGTGTTTTCCATAGAGTACATTTTAGTACATATTAGTACAGAATACGTAAATTAGAAATTAATTTGATCCATTATTTACCCACAGTCTTCACCTGCATGTGTAGATTTTAAAACATCACCTTCACACATAAACGAGAGCGTCTCACTCAATTCTGTGTTATGCAGCTGTCAAGGTTTCAATTTGAGGGCAAGGAGATCAAGCTGGTGATGACGTGTGCTGCATTCATCACCATGAACCCAGGTTATGCTGGAAGAACGGAGCTACCTGACAACCTTAAAGCTCTCTTTAGACCCATAGCCATGATGGTGCCAAACTACGCACTCATTGCTGAGGTAACAGGCTCCCTGCGTGTGCATTGTTGTATATGTTTACTTATTTTGTCTATGTAACAGTTTATCTTTCCTTTATTTCTTTCCCTCCAGGTGATTTTGTACTCAGAGGGATTTGAGTCCAGTAAGACCTTAGCAAGGAAAATGACCCAGATGTATAAGCTGTGCTCTGAGCAGTTGTCCCAGCAGGACCACTACGACTTTGGCATGAGAGCCGTCAAGTCTGTCTTGGTCATGGCAGGGTCAGAGCATCACACTCATACCTACACCGACACACACGTGGATTCAGTTATTGACTCAAACAGATGCACATGCATAAGTACACTCAGTATATTTGCATAAGTACACTCAGTATATTTAATGATGTTAGACATCATTAAATGGATATATTACTTGTCACTTTTTCGTCTATTGCAGAGACAGACATCATCAGTGAGTTAGAAGGTCATGCAAATAGTGTTTGATCAAAAGTATAAACAACATTGTAGCAGTGATAACTCAGATTAGAGCCTCTGACTGTTGAAAATACCCCGTTCTTTAAACACTAGTTTCACTGTGTCATATGTGTGACATTCTTAGTCAAATGCATATCTTACCTCAAATGAATGAGCTATGACACTGATAAAGAGATTAAGAACAGGATTAGGTAGGCAAAATAAGATTTGGAGTCAGCAGAACACAGTTGTTCCTGGTCTTCATGGCTGCTTAAAGTTGATCCATTCATGTAGAGTTGAATGGATGTTCTTGACCATATGTAGTGAAAGTCATGCTTGCACATGCTCTGTTTTTAGCTGAAGCTCAGGGAACTGTTGTAATTGACTTGTGATTCATTGTCTGTCTTTGCATAGATATTACTCCTCTTGAGTCTGCTCGTTCCACACTAAGCACACATTCATTATCTCCCACTCTAATGTCTCTAATGTTTTTCCTTTGTTTTTTTTTTATAATTGAGCGGAGCCAGCTTGTTATGAAGATCAGGTTGTGCAATATTAAATAATCAGCTCACATTGGCTGCCTATTATCTTTATTACAACTGTATTTGTAAGTACTATTTTCCACCAATTAATTTGCCCATTATAACATTTATATTCTGATTCATATTGATTTCAATGAATGCACTGAACTTCTTTGGGAGAGAGGCTTGTATTGTCTCTTTTGATGTGTTTATTGTGTATTTTCCTTTTTCACAGATTTTCTTTAATGCAGTTTTTAAGAAACTGGACAGTTAATTGAGGCAGTTAGTAATAGTGAACTTCATGTAAACTGAAAACTGAGGTTTGTTCTGCAGTACAGGAACAAGACAAAGTGAGGAATTAAGCAAGCAAAGAAACCAACACGTAAACAGACCAATGATCTAAAGCTGATAAATTCAGCTCAAAAAAGCCCACCACTTTTTGCTAGAAGCTTTAGTATTGCTACCAATAAAGTATTTCTAATGCAAATTTGCAATGACTCTTTGACAAATACCCCACTTTGAAAAAAGGTGTAACAAAGTTTACATGAAATGCCAATGGTGATTGTTTTTTGTATTCTTAGGTCTCTAAAGAGAGATAACCCCCACCTCAGTGAGGATGTAGTTCTTATCAGAGCCCTGAGGGATTCCAACCTGCCAAAGTTCCTCGTTGATGATGCTGTGCTGTTTGGGTAAGCCTATCAGACATTTTGGTAAGGAATGATGACAACTTACTTCTGGTGCTCCAAATGCACACATGCTGAAAAGTAACAGGACATTAGAATATTACACCAGATTGCCAACACAAATAAGATATTGTTAGTTTCAATGAGAAAAAGGTGTGCTGTGAAAACTGTCATTGGGTATTTATTATTCCAATCCCCTTCCAGTGGTATCCTATCGGACCTCTTCCCTGGTGTGTGTATCCCTGAGCATGACTACGGTGTGCTACACTCCACCATCCTGGAGTCTCTGGTTAAGCGTAACCTGCAGCCACTGGCTAGCATGACCAATAAGGTATAAGAGGGAAAAGTGGTGTATCTTTATTTTTTGAATATATTGAATTGTTTCACAATGAATAACTTACCTAAAATTTTAAAATTTGTTGCATGTTATTTATACATTTTAAAAAATTACCCTGTCTGTGGCAAACATTCCCAAGCCCCTTCACTAGGGTTAAAATAAAAAAAAAAATTCCTAAAACATCTGGACACTGTAGACTAGAGTTAATAGTGTACACTGTAGATCGGTGGGGGACTACTTTCAGATGTGGATTAAAACAAAGTGTGCTTGTGACAATTTTTCGGCACCAGGACAGTGTACGTGAGATGAAGTCAAAATAAACTACGGTGCTAATGACAGATTATGTCACCAGCAGGTAGAGCAGGTCATCCATTAATCACAGAGTTTAGACCTTCTGTCTACATGTCAACTAGCCTATTAATAAGTATCCTTGAGCAAGACATTCAAATCCAATTTCTCACAATGGTTAGGCCAGTGCATGGCAGCCTGTCACTATTGGTGTGTCTGTAAATGGATAAGTGATAAGCAATATGGATAAAAGCGGTATACTGTATAAATTGCATCTATTAATTATGTCTTATTATAGTTTTTGCCACAGACTTCCGATGTCTGTGGGTATTAAGCTATATCAAGCTTTGGCTACACAGGCAATAGTTGTTAATAAGATCAAGTCATTGTTTTTGTATTTTTATCAGATTTGTTGACAGTAATAAAAATGATAATATATACAAATAATAGCTAACCTTGTCTTTTAAAAAGCAGGTTTACTCAGATTATAAAAATACATATTGTTTCACTTTATCTGTAGTGGTATCCAGCCGTGAAGACATTTCAGTTTTGCTTTCTAAGGTTTTATTTGTCTCTGGGAATTTTGCAGCCATGAGAATATAATGTAGGTGAAGAGAGTTGAGATGCTTTGTGTTTGCTTCACTTTGATGTAGTAGTTAACATGTATGCATTTAGTTTGTTTACTAAAACAGGTCCATCCTCAAACCAAGCTCTTGTTCTTCTCTTTTCCACTTCTTTTGCAGGTGATCCAGCTGTATGAGACCATGTTAGTGCGTCACGGTGTCATGTTGGTAGGGCCTACCGGTGGTGGTAAGACCACTGTCTACACCATCCTGGCAGACACACTGGAGACCCTCCATCGCACTGAGCACAAGGCTAACAGCCCCTTCTATCAACCTGTCAAGACCTATGTTCTCAACCCAAAATCTATCACAATGGGAGAGCTCTACGGAGAGGTACTGTACACATACAATAAATAATACAGCAGCCTCTTCGCTTCTTTCTCTACATTCACTAAATATTTACCTCAACTCCTCAGGTTAACACTTTAACACTGGAGTGGCGTGATGGACTGATGGCGCTGAGTGTCCGTAATGCAGTCAACGACACCAGTGACGACCACAAGTGGGTGATCTGCGACGGGCCAGTTGACGCTCTGTGGATTGAGAACATGAACACGGTGCTGGATGACAACAAGATGCTCTGTCTGGCTAACAGCGAACGAATCAAACTTACTCCATCCATACATATGGTGTTTGAGGTTAGAGCTGCACATAGTGAATTTTAGCGTTTTGTCTAGTCACTAAGCAGTTTTTTATATTCAAATGCATAATG
Organism: Lepomis gibbosus; assembly: GCA_029875015.1. Taxonomy (NCBI): domain Eukaryota; kingdom Metazoa; phylum Chordata; class Actinopteri; order Centrarchiformes; family Centrarchidae; genus Lepomis; species Lepomis gibbosus. Next base: position 9,014 of record JAPMOB010230555.1, read on the forward strand.
CTGAATACGGGTCCAAGACTTAACGACTGAAGGCTGAATGAGAGTTTGATCCTCTTACTTTAATGTATACTTAACATGGTTCTGCAGTATTTTGTGCTCCTAGATCATCTTATTTAAAGCCCCCCTCCAGTGTATTTTGACATTTCTATGATATTTCAGATTTTTCTGAGTTATTTCCTTACAATGTAACCACGTAGTTTGCCAAATATTTTTTGAGAAATAGCTCAACTTTGTGCTCATAGTTGCAAAAGTTGCTTAGTTGTTAAAATGGGGTGGTGACGTATGACTATAGTAATTCCATAAGTCATACGTCATTCTCCAAGCTTGCGCAGAAGCACTGTCATGCCTCGTTTAAAAAACTGTCATGCCTCGTTAAGTCAGAGCATAAAATTGATAAACATTGTTGTGAGCTAACTAAACAATTTATCAGGTAATGTACAACTTACAGTAGGTATGTTCATTGTGGCATCTGTGCGTGTGGTGTTGAAGGACAGATGACAGAAAACGCACTTTCACCTGCCACCGTCTTATATACAGTCTGCAACATGCATTTTACTGACGGCCAATTTACCAATGCATCGGCGGAGGCACCCCCCACACCTCCGCGGTAAAGTAAGCACACTATAAAAAGTAGTGGGAGTTATCGTGTGCAGTGCGTGACAGTAACATCCACTATGTGATTGATAACAGCTGATATGCGCACATTAGTTCCTATCATGTGTAAGTAATAGCTACTCCTGCCAGGCAGTAAAGTGTACTAAACTTTACAGTGTAGTCATTTTAACACAGCATATCGTTAGTGAACACACCAGCTGGTCAGTTTTTGGTTGTCATGGTAATGTTACGTCCAATTATTAACCTCACCCCCATTCTCTGTTTGAGAAATAACGTTCACCAAAAACAGCAGTTCAAACGGCTGGAGGGGGGCTTTAATCTCCTTCATTAACTGCTTTTCAGGTCCAGGACTTGGCTGTAGCCTCTCCAGCCACAGTCAGTCGCTGCGGAATGGTATATATCGACCCAGAGGAGCTCAAGTGGATGCCCTACGTCCAGACATGGATCAGTGGTCTAGGAGCCAAGGTTATACATACTGTATCTCTGTCATTGTCAGATCTTTTATAACAGGATTTGAAATTACGATGGATTTGTGCTTGAGGCTTGGCATATAACTGCTTCTAAAGCAGTATTACATTTTTACGGGTCACTATTATGTACTCTACATACTATATAGTTGTTACATTAATTGTATCAGGTTTTCTCTCTGGTCAGAGTTCTGCATTCTTTCAGTCTCATCAAACGCACTTCCCCATCCTTTATATCATCAGCAAGTAAAATTTTATCTGTCCCCATCATTAGTCTTGTATTCTGTGCGTGGGAAACTGGCTGTGTGTTCCTGTCTGTTTGTGCACTGGTACACGAATAGCAATGTGCCCTTTCAGCCATTACAAGTAGGAGAACATCAGCATCAGCATAAGCGTTGATGACAGCACATCACATCAAAGTTTATAGCTTACAACATTAGCCCTGAGCCTTTTAGGGTGACGTGACACCGCAGTAAGAGTGGGTCATTTCTCACCTCAACCTTTTACTCTCTCTTGTCGTGTATCTCTCTGTGTCTCGATTTCTAATTGACAGAGACTATTTGTTGACAGTGTGTTTATCTTCTAATCTTTCCTTTGTTTGTTTGTTTTGCTGTCTTCCTTGTTTTTACCGTCTTTCTGTCTTCTATTTTCTCCCTCTTTTAAGTATTTCAACATCCCCATTAAGCTACTTCATTCAGTTTAACTAGTCTAACTTTCTAGGATAAGATACTTTTCTTTTCTTAGTCTAAGTATTGTATTCTGCTTTGTCTGGAATAACTTTGATTACACTTTCAACACATTTGTGGAGTTGTTAGAGTTTATTAGAGTTTTAATTAATTCTGTATTGATTTCCACTGATTCTATTTCAAGACTAAGGAGACTGGGCAGTGCTCACCCTGTCCCCGTGAGACACAGAGAACATTGCCCATGCTTTTTCTAATTCTCTGTCTCTCTGTGTAACCCTCTCTTTCAAGCTAGTAGCTTGGCTGCCAGTTTAAGGCATAGTTTACATCTTGGAGAATAAGCGTATTTCTTTTCTTGCTGAGAGTTACAGTAGATGAGATTGATACCAGTCTCACGTCTGTCCGTTTAATATGAAGCTGCAGCCAGACAGTTAGCCTCTTTCTTCCAGCCTTTTATGATAAGCTAAGATAACAGTCTCCTGGCTACAGCTTTATATTTAGCAGACAGATGTGAGAGTGGTGTTGATCTTCTCTTCTATCACTACGAAAGTGAGTAAATATTTTATATTATATCACTCTGTGTCAAACTAACTTCTCTTAAAGATCACTCCATAACCTTACCCTCCCCTGCCTACATCCATCTCTCTGTAAACCCTCTTTCTCTCTGTGCTGTCTCTCTAGCTCCAAGACCGAGTGCGAACATACCTACTGGAGCTGTTTGAACAGTATGTGGAGAAGGGTCTTCAGTTCGTTTTGAAACATTGTACCCAGGCGATTCACCAAGTGGACATCAGTAAAGTCACCACTCTTTGCTCCCTGCTAGAGGCACTGCTGCTGGGTGAAGGAGGACCAGACCTCAAAATGGTACATTAAACACAAGATTTAACTGTGACGTTTGTCTATTTCAGTTCTGTCTGTGGTGGCATACAAGGACCGGTCTGTTAGTTTTATTTTTGCACAATAACTCAGCTCTGTAATCAAAAAGATTCACGCACATGATACCCACTGTTGGCAAATGTAAAACTTGCCCTTACTTACTAACTTCCTCTTTTATGTTTGTGTGTTGGTATCAGGATTCAGAGCATCTCTACAGTGTATTATGTCAGACCTTCATATTTTGCTATCTGTGGGCAGTAGGCGGCAACCTTACCAGTTCTCACTGGGATGCTTTTGACACCTTTGTCAGAGAGCAGTTTGACGACAACAGCAATGCTAAGGTATGTACATAATGCATTCATTCACCCACTGATGCATACAGAAATAAGATGGATTTGCTCTATACTATATTGTCACATTTGTAGAACCCACATTCGTTCATTACACCTTGACAAAATATTACTGTTATTCCCAGTGTTCATGTTAAAACTATTTTCCACCACTCAAGGATTTTTTTTATCCCTCACATCATAGCAGAGCATGAAATATGTGAAAAGGCCTAAAGGCTAGCCCATATTATACTGTATATTACATCAAATACTGGGCACTGGATTTATCTAGGAGTACAGAGCACGTGAAATGAAGCCATTGAAAAAGAGCATCCATATTATATATTTTGTTAATAACTTCAGTCAGTTATGAGGAACATATTGGAAAGGTACATCAGATAGAAGGATGTGCTTTGTGCCAAGGTTATAATATTCCCCTGCATATCATTATTCTACCTTGCCTGTTTTGAGAATTATGAATCAGCCGTTACAAAATGCAGAGAAATAGAGGGTGGGGGCTGATATTATGTCCTTCAGTTGGAAGGAAATGGAAAGGTAATTGTTTAAGAGGTTTGTCTTGGCTGGCAGTAGTGGTGGGTGATTGAGGATATGTCTTATTGACAGAGGCAGAACACAGTATGGTAGGAACATGACTCACTCACCTAAAGGTGGAGTGATCATGTAAATAAAAGACGCATGAAGGCGACAGAGTATCATCTACAACTTCTCACACGCTTTCACATCTGTTCATCTGTCTGTGGACAAGAAGCTGATGATGTTGTTTTTTGAGGTGGTGTTTGTATTCGTGGAGTTTAGTGTTATTTATATCAGAGAACTGTTTGGGTGTTTACCATGAGATGAAGCCAGTGCAGACAGCTCCCAGCTGGGAAGCTCGAGGGAATGTAATCTGCACACACACATCAGTAACAGCAGGATTCATAGAAACAAATGTGGCAGACATATAGAAATCCATATGCCACAGGGAAACTTTCAGTACCACATAACAGAAACTACAATAAGCAAAAGAGTAAAATGAGTTGTTTGATGCCTGATTTCTAAGGTTTTATAGCTAATAGCATAAAGTTTAATATAGGCACTTTATTTTTGTAAAATTAATTACACTATATTTGTCCAGTTTTTTCCTTGTATTTTCATGTGTGTTAATTAATGTGCATTCATATGTGTTATGCAGCTCCCAAAGTATGGTACCCTGTGGAGTGTGTACATGAACTTTAACCACAACCGTCTGGTGCAATGGGAGTTGATAATCCCTTCATTTAAATACAACCGGGAGCAGCCCTTTTTTGAGATGCTGGTCCCCACCACAGACACTGTCCGCTACGGCTACCTGATGGAGAAACTGCTTTCCGTGCGACGTTCTGTACTCTTCACTGGTGACACTGGAGTGGGGAAGGTAAGCAAGTTGCAACACCGTGACATACTGTATTTTAAATCGTTACGCACTGACCTAAAATAGTACAACACAATGTTGATAATTATATGCCCACTTTTAGAAGACACTGAGAATTAGGTTGCAAAAAGGAAAATCACTGGCCTACCACAGCTGAATCCTGGGTTCATTCCCTAGCTGTAGTGCTTCGCACATTACCAAATGCAAAACTTTCCACAGCCAACATTCCTTTTGTTGGACACCTGTCACAATGTATAGTTATAGTTGAGATTTTCAAGGTGTGAATATTTGCAAACATACAAAGGACACCTCATGCCTCTGTCCCTACACAACGTTATTTATGCATATCTTTGGCCAAGCATTGTATTTTAACCAGTCTCTTTGTGAAACTTCTTGCTGTCAAGTGAAAAGTGTGGCTGGTGACTTTATGTGTACTGACGGAAGCTCCTGCGGGTCTACACCCAGCCTCCTGATTAAATTTGGAGAAGGGATAGCTCGAGATCATGAGTAAAAGAAAGCTACGAATACATTCTAAAAATCATTAATAAAGCAACATTTATTATTACTGCACCCATTCAGGTTACATTCAACACTAAAATATAACAAAATACAGTGGTTGTAGAGATCAATGCAGAATTCAATTGGAATAAAATGTTATGAAAGACCGTTAAGCTTTGGTGTTGAGTTAACTATATTTCCTCCATGTGTCTGTCCCTTACAGTCAGTGGTGGCACGGGGCCTTCTTAGCAGTATCCAGGAAAAGTCAGGATACCTTCTGGTCTACATCAACTTCTCAGCTCAGACCTCTTCTGCCCGCACGCAGGAGATGATTGAGTCCAAATTGGAAAAAAAGAGGAAAAACATTCTGGGTACTGCTGCACAGTTGAATTACCACAGAATCACCCATTTATTGACTGCACTGTAGAAAATCTCTGTAAAAATCTTTAAACTGTTTGACAGTAATGTGTAGTAGTTAATGGGCATAAACATGCTAAACCACTGACATTGTCCTTGAATGAGACAGTCTCATTCATATCTGTTCATCCAGCCATCCATTGTTTGATGCTACTTTTTCAGTCTATCTACAAACAATATCAAATGTCATCATTTCTTGCTATCTGTCCATCTGTCAGTGCGTGCCCTTTTCTACTTATCTCTTCATCCTTTTCCTTTTCCTTCCCTGTAGGCGCTCCTGGTAACAAGAAGTTGGTAGTCTTTGTGGATGACCTGAATATGCCTAAGCTGGACAGTTATGGCTCTCAGCCCCCTATAGAACTTCTGCGGCAGTTCCAGGACTTTTCTGGCTTCTATGACAGAAACAAGTTCTTCTGGAAGGAGATCCAGGTATACCCTAATGCTAATGATAACCCTAATGCTAATGACCCATTTGACAGCAATTTTTTACGTCTAACTTTGACTGTATGGAGTTCAGCACATGGCCGTCATAGTGTCCTATAACCTGTGGTTGTCCCTTTTTTGAATCTTCAAACAGATGAGTAAGCCCCTCAGTGTATTCAGTTAGAACTGTTGTTTTAGAGGAACATTCACACATTTTGGCAACAAGGCGTGTTTGCTGTTTTACAGAGTTTGCTGTCAACAGCTCAGCTATTACTTCAGTCTAATCTAGGTACTTGGCACAATAACAAACAATTCTTATGCATTTAACTAACACTCTGCATGCAGGTGCATAGCCTACATCTTTACTGGCACTAGCTTCTTTCTGTCCATCCATCCATCTTCATCCGATTATCCGGGATCGGGTCACGGGGGGAGCAGCTCCAACAGGGGACCCTAAACTTCTCTTTCCTGATCCACATTAACCAGCTCTGACTGGGGGATCCCGAGGAGTTCCCAGGCCAGTGTGGAGATATAATCCCTTCACCTAGTCCTGCGTCTTCCCCGAGGCCTCCTCCCAGCTGGACGTGCCTGGAACACCTCCATAGGGAGGCGTCCAGAAGGCATCCTTACCAGATGCCCAAACCACCTCAACTGGCACCTTTCAACGCAAATGAGCAGCGGCTCTACTCTGAGCTCCATGGCCGAGCTTCTCACCCTATCTCTAAGAGAGACAACAGCCACCCGCCTGAGGAAACCCATTTGGGCCGCTTGTACCCGCGATCTCGCTCTTTCGGTCGCTTCTTCTGCTCCATTCTCCCCTCACTTGTAAACAAAACCTTGAGGTACTTGAACTCCTTCACTTGGGGACTCATTCCCTACCTGGAGTTGGCACTCCACCAGTTTCCTGCTGAGAACCATGGCCATAGATTTAGAGGTGCCAATCCTCATACCAGCCGCTTCGCAATCTATTGCAAACCAATCCAGTGAGAGCTGAAGGTCACCGACCGATTATGCCATCAGGACCACATCATCTGCAAAAAGCAGTGATGAGATCCCAAGCCCACCGAACCGCAGCCCCTCCTCGCCACGACTACATCTCAATATCCTGTCCATGAATATCACAAACAGTATTGGTGACAAGCGCAGCCCTGGCGAAGGCCAACCCTCACCTGGAAAGAGTCTGACTTACTCGGAGTACTCGGACACAGCTCTCGCTTTGGATGTACAAGGATTGGTTAGCCCTGAGAAGGGCCCCCCTCACCCCTCACCCCAACCCCACTCCCGCAGAACCTCCCACAGTATCTTCCGGGGTACCCGGTCATACGCCTTCTCCAGATCTACAAAGCACATGTAGACTGGATGGGCATACTCCCAAGCCCACTCTAGGATCCTTGTGAGAGTAAAGAGCTGGTCAGTTGTTCCACGACCGGGACGAAAACCGCATTGTTCCTCTTCAATCTGAGGTTCGACAATCGGCCGAACCCTCCGTTCCAGCACCCTGGAGTAGACTTTACCAGGGGAGGCTGAGACTTGTGATACCCCTGTAATTGGCACACACTCTCTGGTCCCCCTTTTCAAACAGGGGAACCATGTACACTTATCAGCATCCTTATTCTCGAACATGGTGTTCATTATAGACAATCCAACGCTAGCAAAGAAGTCTAACTTCTAACAAACACCCACTCAGGTTCAGATCAGGGGGGCCGTTCCTCCCGATCATGCTTTTCCAGGTATCTCCATCATTGCCCACATGTCTCACAGCAGAACTATGGAGTCCCCTACAGAACTCCATTCAGGGTCTCCAAGAAGGCTGGGGTCTGTGGAAAACCCGACGAGCCCTCTCTCTGTGCCTGGCTCGATACGGGGGCCTCGGGCTTCCTCCAGGCAGGATCTCTCCTCCTCTTCCTCGTCATCCTCGTTCCTCGTTATCTAACTCTGGGTCGTTGAACAACCATATTTTCCAAAATGTCACAATGCCTTTTAATGTTCGACTGTTATTCTGTTTACTTGAAAAGCGTGATATAGCTCTTTAGTTTTTGCTTTTACACAGTCAGCATCAAGCTAATTAGTTTTCTAGGTGGACAATGAAATTTGTCAATTTATATAAGAAATCCATTCATCTTGTGTGCCTGTGTGTTTGCATCTGTATTTGTGTAATATAGTGAATCCATTCGTATTCTGCATTGATATAACCCCCCCCCCACACACTGACTGATTGTACTTAAGACTGCATGTGATGTTTTACAGTATACGGTAGGTGAGTGTGTGTTGGTGTGCATGCATGATCTTGGAAGTGGAAGCGATACATTCAGGATCTTTTGTGATAATGCACTGTACTACACACAGACAAGGTCATACACATATAAACAAATAAACATATAAAGAGAATACACATTGCTCACACTGTAATTACTTTCATACAGAGTTTTTGTTTTTTGTTGGAGAAGAAAGGCTTATATTCAGGGAGGACGTGTGTGTGGTTTTCATTTTGTGACAAAAGTAAAACAAAAAACGTTTTGTTTTATTCAATACATTTGTTTTTTCCATCCAACCTTCCCTTCAACTCTTTTATATTCTCCATGTGTAGTGCGTGTAGTGCTTTTTAGATTAAACTTTTAGTCATGACATATATCATGTTCAGGATAAAAGAAGTTCAAGGTTTAACACTTTCTTACTGACCAAAGTAACAATCAGTGCAGCATGAGAAAGTTAGAAAGGGAGGGACTGTATTTTGCACCCGCCTGCCCACGCAGACCTTCTGACCATTTCTCTGTCTTCCTCCGATGCTCCATACCACTACAGCCTGCGTAAATGGAGAATCTTATTATAACTTTTACTGGCAACGTGTGTTTTATTAGTGTCCCTCAGGAGAAACCATGTGGATTTGTTTTACTCAAAGAAATGCTAATATAGCTACTTACTTTCTATAGTGTTCCAGATGTTGGGATGTCAGACTAAAGCGCAGTAGAACATTTCCTGTTGTTTCCAGATCATATTGGATTGGGGTGGCATTTTCTTTTAAGTTTAAGTTCTTTTATGTTTCAATTAAACTAATGTCTCTGATATCTTGAAATAGAAAGAAAATGCAAGTGGGTAATTTAGACAGACAAACTAAACTCGAACTTTAAACTTTATTCTGTATTCTATTTGCAGACATATACAGTAGTTTACTTGAAAGAAATGAATTCACATTGATAAGCGATCATCTTTTGACCGAATAGGAATTGTATCCACCTAGCTGCTAAACGCCATGCATTAAAGGAAATTTGCTAGTGCTGAAACAATTAGTCAACCAACTGATTAGTAGACTGAAAGAAAATTACTTGACACATTGTGATTGTCGTTTAATGGCTTAAGTAATTTGTCAAACATTCCCTGATTCCATTATCTCAAATGTGACTATGTGCTATTTTTTTGTTTTATATCTGAACATGTTTAGGTTTTTAACTGTTACTAAAACAGGTAACATGAATATGCCACCTTGGGCTAAGGAAAATTGGGCTGGCATTTCATAGACTAAATGAAATGAGTTATTATGAAAATAACAGATTAATTTATTTAGAAAATAATCTTACTAGCAGCCCTAACATTTTTCCACACCTTTAACATTTATGTTGGTTGCTGCGGGATTCCAATCCAATTTCAGTTCTGTAACTGGAGTTTTGATGATGTTTCAAATGGGAGCCATGTGATTCATCTTTCTTCACCTTCCTTTTCTTTAAAATTTTGGCACACCCTTTTTGATTTTTACTCTTCCTCATTTCTGCCTGTCCACCAGGAAATGACCATTGCCGCAGCGTGTGCTCCTCCAGGAGGAGGGCGCAATCCGGTGACCCCCCGATTTGTCCGCCACTTCAGCATGCTGTGTCTTCCTACGCCTTCGGAACACAGCCTCAAGCAGATCTTCAAAGTGAGGACACAGATACCTTTATCAATACACAAAGAATCATGGCCCTCAATTAGTTGTCTGTGCTCAGAACTACAAACTATATTTAATATTGAAAAACTTTACTCATCATAAATCACTTTGTTCTGAACTGGTTCAGCAACATTTTTATGTGTCCAAAATGTATAATGTTCCTGTACTGTTCTCTGGGATATCTGCCTCTTACTCTCTCACTCTCGCTCTTTCTCATTTTTACATTTCACCCCACTCCCTGCTATTCATTTTCTTTAATCACACTTTATTCCTTCTTTCATGCTTGTTATGATCTCCTTTCCTTCTCAACTCTTCTCCAGGCCATCCTGAACGGTTTCCTTAGCGAGTTTTCCCAGGCGGTGAGGGACTGTGCCGGCCAGATTGTGGATGCAGCTGTTGAGATTTACAACCGTTTGAGTGTCGATCTGCTGCCCACTCCAGCTAAGTCCCACTATGTCTTCAATCTCCGGGACCTCTCCAAGTGTGTGCAAGGTGAGACAAGAGCACACACAGACACCCACACATTAAGAGCAGCTCTTTGGAAACCCAGGGCTTTGCGAAAAGGATGCAGCCAGATTAAATGTAGGCATATGTTTTCCTGCTAAATACTGCACAATATTGCACTACCTATGCATGTGTAGTTCTTTTATCCAGATGTCCAATGTTTCCGCTTGCAGCCTTCAAATGTATTTTGAATGTTCACTTGGCTTTGACTTGAGTTTGTTTTGGCTGGCACTTCCAGTCCAAGGCACAGTGAGTGAATCACTAAAGATGCATTTTAATTTTAAGTATGGACACACAAGGGTCGCATGGGCATGGAGTATGTACACCTCACTTCTCTTTGACACGACAAACTAAACTTTAGCTTTGCTGAAAGAGACTGACGGATACAGAATGTGTCTAAATCTTTGTACCTCCACAGCACGGGGCACAGCTATGACTTATCTCTTCAAGCCACATTACCACCATTTATAAGCTCTGTCTCAGGCTCATGCTCCCAAATCGTCTGTACCATCACCCTCTCTGCCTGCTTCCATCTCTGCCTTTACCCAGCAGGCATCATTACAGCATGAAGATGAGCTGCAGTGAATTCTATGACTGCTTTCTATACACTACTTGCTCAACATAGCTAGAGTACATTACTCAAAGACACAGTTTCCTTTAGCAGCACATACTGATAGTGAGGGGTAATAAACTTACACCCACTCTTCCCATTTTCTTATTATGCTGGCATCACATGGACTTTCTCTACACGTCTTCCTTGGTAGTTAGACTTTTGTGGCTCTGATTTGGAATGTTTGCATTGGGGGGAAAATATCAGTTCTTAGGTTTGTTTAGCAGCATGTTATTCTGTATAATCCACCAAAGTAAAGCGGTTTGGTGAGCAGGGGAACAGCAGAAGAGACACTTATCAGTCTGTAATTTCCACCAAGGCCTATGTTTCACAATGGCAGTCTAAAACACAAACATATTGTATACACACACAGAATTACACACATGTAATGTTATTGGAGCTGTAATTCTCTTTTCCACACATCTTTCCCTCTCTTACTGTCCAGGTATGCTGCAGTGTGAGTCGAGTCAGGTGAGAGACAAGAACCAAATCTTCCGTCTCTTCTGCCACGAGTGTCAGCGAGTGTTCCACGACCGACTCATCAACAACCAAGATAAGACCTATTTCAACACCATTGTCAGTGAGATGGCCGGTAAGATCTTGGTCACCGTCCTGATGGCTTGCTTTGCTAAATGCACAAACCGTTTGAATCCTGGACATGTCGGACTACCAAGTGTCTACCCAGTATCCACCTGTGCATCTTTACCAGTTTCTAGAATACCCCGTTTATGACCCTCTCTCCTTCTTCCAGGCAAATATTTTAGCATTAACGTGGACCCCTCATACTTTGTAACTCAGCCCATCATATTTGGGGACTTCATCAAGGTCAGATTTTTCTTATCAGAAATGCTTGATAACTTCAGAAAACATTTAGATTTTTTATGTTTACAGTGAAATACCTCACAACATGTATTTATTGCCATTGCTCTCTATCCAATAATCCCTCTAGGTGGGTGCAGAGAAACAAGATCGTCTGTACGAGGATCTGACAGACATGGATAAGATACAGGCTGTTCTCCAGGACTTCCTCAATGATTACAACACAACCTTCTCCAAAGAAACCAAGCTGGTTTTCTTCCAGGACGCCATCGAGCATGTCTCTAGGTGTGTACATGAAAACTTGCACCAGTGAACTGCCAGATTTTTTTTTTGTGATAAAGGTGATAAAAGCTGGTTAATGAATTTTAGCTGTAGATGGTGAGAAGAACATTATACCAAGGTTGAAGTTAAACTAAGACTGACATGCTCAATTTAAACGCCTATTTGAATGATCTATAGCACATTGTCTAAAGTGCCTCTCTTGTGTTCAAGTAATTTCTTTATTTTGTGTTGTATAAATGTATGAGTGTTTAACGATGTACTTTAATGATTTAGTGATGTCACAGCAAAAATTGTTGTGCATTTAAACAGGTAAACCAAAAACTGTAATAACATGACAGGACAGAGGAAACTCTCCAAAGTAAACAGAATTAAACTTTTGTATTTATATATTTTTTAGACCGCTCTGATGGAGCGCAGGATTTATCAGGATGGCTGCTTCACTCCAAACTCATTCAGATATTGAAAATGCATCTACATTTTAATATTTGAATGGATTCACCCATCAAAAAGGAGGAAAATACTGGCTTTTGACTGTCGTCATTGACCAATGCCACAATTGCTTCCTGCTGCCTCATGATATAGGCAGACTAGCAATTACACTTTCGCTGCACGCAAAACTGCTCTCTGGTGCTATTAGAGTTTGATGTATGCAAAAGGGATGTCACTGCTGATGATGGAGTGTCTCTAAAATGAGTTTTGATAGAATTCGTGTGTTTGCATTGTTATATACAAATAGAGGAAATCATACTCAGGAATTACCAGGAAAGGATGTTTATTAACAAAACGAACTAAAGTTAACAAATATAACAAATAGTTTTAAAGCTTAACAAATGTCACTGGCAAAACATAGTGCCAGACTAACTAAATAAACAAAAGTACAATAAAGCAAAATGACATGGTGCTGGGGACCAGGGAACAGCAAGCAGTCAAGCCCCGAGAACAATCAGGAGAGGGCGGGCTTTTCAGCAATCTGG